>QEPC01015474.1:657982-691464 GCA_003113815.1 Sphenodon punctatus | reverse complement strand
CCCCCGACCTCACAGTTTTTACTTTGTTCCCCGCAGGTGTCCCGCGGGGATGGAGCAGCGGCGGCGGCGGCCCCAACGGAGGCAGATGTCGTCGTCGGTGGCAACGGCGAGGCAGGCAGGCCCCCCCCCCGCACCAGCAGCAACAAGCAGGTGCGTGGGGCTGATGATCTTCCCCCAGGCTTCTCCTGCCTTACAGGCCATAAACCTGCCTTACGGGCCATACATAACAGGGAGCAGGCCCCTTCCGGGAAAAGCATAATTTTTGTCCAGAAATTAGAGACTAGCTGAAGTAACACTGTTCGCACCCCTCAGCAGGACCTGGGGGTACTCCGTGGGAGGCCCAGTAAGGAAGCCAGAAAACCATTCTGAGTATTTTCCAAATCTTCCAAAAAGTCAAGGGCCCAAATGGGTACCACATACAAAACTTGGTTTAACACCTTGACCTTAAATAATCGGAGCGCCGGTTCAACCAAATTACCCCCTGACCGAAGTAGAACTTCAAAATTGCTGCAGCAGATTTCTTAGCCTGCTTTCTGGCCAGTTCATAATGGGTCCTCCAGGATGGTGTAGATGAAAAAGTAACCCCCAGGTATGTGAACGAGCAAACTTGCTCAATAAATTCCCCTCTTATATTCCAGGAGTGTATATCCGCCGGCCTTCTCCGTGCACCTACAATCAGAATTTTAGTTTAGAATAGTTTATTTTTAACATTGCTTGTTGACAATATTCACCAAAAAGACCAAGCTGTCTCCTGAGGCCCACCATTGATTGAGATATTAATACGGTATCATCTGCATACAAGATGACCGGTAACTGCCTTTTCCCCACCAAAGGGGCATGGGTATCCACTGTTTTCATATGATGTACAACATTATTCAAATATAAGTTGAATTAAGCTGGGGCCAGCAGGCAGCCCTGCCTAACCCCGCGTTTAACTGGGATAGTCTTAGAAAGTGTCCCTAGGCGGCCATGTCTCACTTGAACTGAGTTCCCTGAATGTAGCTTCACCATCAGGTAAAGCAATCTAGGGTCTATGGAAGAAGCCCTCAGCTTGGCCCACAGGCGCTCTCTATTCACTGAGTCAAAAGCCTTCTCAAGATCCACAAAACAAAAATATAGTTTCCCCTGAGTAGCTACATATTTCCTGATCAGTGAAGCAATTATCAAAATATGATCTGTAGTAGCCCTTTCTTCACATAATCTAACTTGTTCCGACTCAATTGTTCCCGTCTCCTGCATCCAAGACTTCAGTCTGCCCAGCAGAAATTTGGAATACAATTTCCCAATAATGCTGAGTAGGCTGATCGGCTGGTAATTACTCGGAGCGGGCACATCTCCCTTCTTATGAATAGGGATCAAAATTCTCCTGAGCCAGGAATCAGGGACCTCCCCTGTATCATTTATAGTCGGAAAAAGGGGGGGCCAAAAGATTGACCCACCAATCTGGAAATATTTTTATTATCTCGGATGGGACTCTATCAGGGCCCAGCGCCTTGCCCAACTTAAGGGATGTAATCAAAACTCTAACTTCCTCCACTAAGACCGGTGGCCATTTCTCAAACCTATTACATGCTCTAAACTGGACAGGTTTAAAAATTGTAGTTGCCTGTGGAACATATGAGAACAGCTTACTGAAAAATTGTTCCCATTCATGGGTGGTAATAGAATGAGCACTAGCTGAACCACCTTTCCACTGCATAGAGCGGATCAGTTTCTAAAATTTATTTTTATTTTTTTCAATAGCAGCATGATGTAAGTCTGTTCAGAGTGCCTTTTGAAAAGCCAGTTTTTTCTTGACTAAAAGGTTCCTATAATGTTTACGTTGGGCCTGGAGTTGGATCCGGGACTTAGCCGAAGGACCTTTTCTCAGGTTCTTCATTAAGTGTTTGAGAAGGCTCCTGGCAGCCATACAGTCACCATGGAACCAGGATACCGATTTCTCCGACCCATTCCGGCTACCCCATAAACTGACCGTAGTGGTCAGTTGTGGTTCCAGCAAATTCATCAATCTATCATACCAGCCCAAGCCTTCCCAGAATTGGGCTATCCCCTCCTCACAGAGTGACATCACCTCCGGTACTTTAATAAAATTCTCGAAACCCTCAATAAGGTCCCTAGAGCACTTAAGTCTAATTATTGGGTTCCTTTTTGATACGCGACAACCCCCTCATCCCTCACTGAGGAGTTTACCTCCAATACAATAGGGAGATGACACTTATCTGGTCTTGGGAGGACCTGCAAGCTTAGGATGCACTTAAATGCTGGTCGGGGGATTAGAAAATAATCTATTAGGCTAGAGCCATTATACGAATGGAAAGTAAAATTACCTTCCCTATCACCCATAACCCGCCCATTGACTATTACCAGGTCTAAAAATCGAATAAAATTTTCCATGAGCTCACTTCTCGGCCCAACCAGGACATCCAAAGAGCGCCGAAATGAAATTGGGGAGTTGCACAAAGACTCTTCTGAAGGTACCTTTACCAAACCATCAACCGGATTCCCCAATCTGGTATTGAAATCCCCCGCCAAAAGCAACACGGCATCTGGATATTCACTCAATGCCCTCATTATTAAACTAGACCCTCCGGAGAACCACTAGGGTGCGAATTGACTGGCACTAATACAGGCAAGTTGATTGTATGGGTATTCTTAGTCTTGGGTGGCATTGGAGCCTTCGTTCCCCTGGAGGTGGTTTTCTGGATCCCCTTCCCTTCTCTTTTCTTTTTCCCACCCACCTGGATAGAGGCTGCCAAAGGGGTACCCGCCCGGGAAGGGACAGGCCGATCATCATCCAAGGAACCTAACTGCAATACCTTATGCGAACAGGACACCACTTCCTGATGAAATCTCTCGCCACCCTTAGTTTTCCGAAGTTGTCTACTAATAGAGTCCAAACGACTAATGAGAAAATCTGGGTCAAGTGAAACTTCTGTTTGTCTTAGCGGTAACCTAGCAGGTCCAGTATTGGCACTTCTCATGGGGAATGGCTGGAGACTGGAGAGCTCTTCCTCCAATTTAGACCTCCCCGTTCCTGCAGGCAATTCAATCACCTGCCCATTTGAATTCAGCCCTTCAGTACTCCCAAGCCAAGAAGGGGCAATACTCATCATAGAGCCCAAAACAGTGTTCGACTTTTGGGGGCAGGGTAATTCTACAGCTGGTTCTCCCAAGATTGGGAGCTTCTCCCCATCGTCTGCCATTAAAACCCTGGATATAACGATGTTCTTCTCTTTTAGTACTTCCCCCTTTTTCAAAATTTGTGCAACCAAATGGGTAGATCCAAAGGTGACCTTATTAATCAACCAGTGTTTCTTTATATTATGTACATGATCAAGGGTCAAAATATCCCTGCTGGTGACAAGGAAACCCAGGATCACTCTCAGATGCTCTGCAACATCATAAGGGGTGTTCCAAAAGGGAAGCGGACCTGAGGGCAGAGGGAGAATAGCAAAAACCAAGCTATTTGGCAAATAGGTCACTCTCAGCTGTTTATCTTTTATTGCAAGGTCCTGGAATACTAGCCTCTTTAAACCTTCTTTGTCTTCTGAAGGATAATCTTGGGGACCGGACCTTGGTGGAGGTTGAGGGCCAATATAAGGGTCTGATGTAGCCTGATTTACAACTGGCACTGCCCAAGCCTCCACCTTCCTGATAAGTTCTTTCATTTGGGCAAACATAGATTTCAACGTATGAGCAGTTGTTAATGCCAAATCCACCAACAGCTCGATTTGCACCACATCTCTTTTCTCCTTATGGATTAATATTACTGAAGATTCCATTACACCACCGTCCACCTCGCAAGACTCAATGTTAGTTGCTTCCCAGCTAAAGTTATTATTCTGTTGAGGACTTGTTTAAAATCAAAGCTCTATTAGACTCTACTCCCTGAGGGGGCAAAGAAGCCCTAGGAGCCCCAGAAGGGGATCCAAAAAGAGAGGCAATTTTCCTCTGTTTTTGCAGTTTTTGCAGAAGGGAGTGAGGAGCACGGAGCCTCCTTCCGTAAACATTTGGGATTTGGCATTATGCAGTAACAAATCAGGGCAGTAAACAAACTCCTTAACTAAAATAAATGCAGACACCCCCCCCCAAACAAAACCTGAGCTCCTGCTCCTGGGTGTGCAAAAGGGTGCACCCTTATGCGTGCGGCCCTTTGGCGCGTGACCGTAGGCTGACTGTCCGTTTTGTTCCTTTCCAGCACGCAGACTCCGCCCCGGCTCCGCTCCCAGCAACAGGTGACAGGTAGGTAATTGAGCTCGGCGATTCTGGCTCCCTGCTCTGCTCTACACCAACCGTAGGCTGACTGTCTGTTTTATTCTGTTCCAGCACGCAGACTCCGCCCCGGCTCAGCTTCCAGTGACAGGTAGGTAATTGAGCTCGGCAATTCGGGTTCCCCGCTCTGCTCCGCACCAACCATAGGCTGACTGTCTGTTTTGTTCCTTTCCAGCACATAGACTCTGCCCTGGCTCCGCTCCCAGAAACAGGTGACAGGTAGGTAATTGAGCTTAGCAATTCCGGCTCCCCGCTCTGCTCCAGTGGAGAGAGATGACAGGCTTAGTGGGAGGCAGGAGGAGAGGGGAAAGAAGTAGGGGGAGAGGGAGAGGGGAGAGAGGGGGTGGGAGATAAGGATAGGCATCCTGGTGGGTCGGTTACAGAGGGGGGAGCTGGGATGGATCTTGTAGTTATGCTGGTAGCCACCTCCACCCGCAAACGGCCCACCAATGGCTCTCCGTCCTTTGGCGGCACCCTTTGGCCATCGCCCAGAGGGCGCCGATCTCTGGGCTGCTCAGTCTTACGGAGTTCGGTGGTTGTTTACCTGGATGGGGGGAGGAGACACAGAGTCATCCAGCTGAAGCAGATCCCCAGCATCATGTAAAGCCCAATCCCCTCTGCACAGCTCCTTCCAGGCACTCTCCAGACTGCTCAGCATTATGGAGTTCGGTGGTTGTTTACTTGGATGGGTAAACAAACATTTACTCCTAAATTAAGATGATTCCACACTGTTGTGATGTGATAGGTGTTAATGGATGATGCTCAATATTCTCCCCATTGGTCCACGAATGGCTCTCAAATATTTTATATCCCTATATGAATTCAGAGTCATGTTTAAAACTGATTGTAGTATAGTAGCATCTAAGCGTGGCATCTTCCTCTGTATTGTGTATGCAGCCTGCAAATTGCATTATTGCATACCACCTTCATAGCGATAGCACCATGAAAATTCACGATTAATTTGCTGTCCTCTATCATTCTGTGGTCTCTTTCAGTATTACTGCTTTCCAGTTTTGCATTGAGTATCTGTGTTTCAGATCAGTTTCCCCCCAAGTGTATAAGCTTTCATGTTTTTCCTGGCTGAACCTCATTGTTGGTTTTTTTACTCATTGTTTCTAATCTCTTTTGGAGCTTTCTGGATTTTTTACGAGTCCGTTGGACAACCCTTGTTCATGCCAGCAGACTTTTATTCATCTGAATAGCCCCGTTTAAGTCAGTGAGACTTCTGGAACTTTGCATGCTAATGTAAAAAGAGAAACTGGGAAAGGAAATAATCGTGATTCCTAAACAACAGGCATGTTGTAGTAAGAGGTACTTCTGTATTATAAATGTTCAAAGTGCACAGCCAAGCAAGCGGGGGGCAGATTTATTCCCCAATGCCAATCCACAGTATTCCCATTATCACACACATGCCAAAGAAGATGTTCTTTGTGTTAGCAAATATATATATGGATACAAAGGAAACAATGCAAGCAAAATAAGTCATATGTTGTAAACTTCAGTGTAAGTCTGGATTGTGACGTATAAGTGTTATATCCTCCTCTGCCCCGACACTCACCTGCTTGCGACTCCCTCCTTCCTCTAAACATCTTTGCTCCTTCTCTCTTGCTGCCCCCATGTCTGGAACTCCCTCCCTCAATACATTCATTCTGCTCCCTCCCTCCTAACTCTCAAATCCCTCCTGAAAACCTACCTCTTCTGCCAGGTCTTCCCTAGCTCGGCATGAGTGAAATTGCATCCCTCTCACTCAGAATCTCTCCCCTATAACTATGTGAAGCATGTGCACTTTCAACTTCTCACATTCATGAATGTATATCCTTGGGTAACTTAAAATATGAAGGTGCCACGGTCAACCACAGTGAACCACAGTCAATCCCACGGTGCGGTCAAAGAGCCGTGAACGTCTGATCAGCGGCATCCAGATGTTCACCACGGTCAGTTACCAGGAGGGACCAAAGCCAAACATGCTTCCAGAGGTCGGGATGGGACCATCCCCCGAAGCGTGGTGAAAGCGATTCCCAATGGGAAACCGCCAACAGTAACGACTGAACACCAACCACCAGGTGGAATCATAACAAATGATCCCCAGCCATGGCGAGAGCATGCAGCGTCACTGCCAGGCAACATGCAACACACAGACCGGGGAGGGAGATTTAAAGGGCACACAGCAGCAGGGGAACATGGCGGGATGGAGAAAGAGGGAAGGGAGAGGAGAGCAGAGGGTGATCGAGGCAGGGGGGAGGAGCAGGAGGGGGGGAGGGGGCAGTAGGTCAGGCCAGGGAGCAGGAGGGGGGAGGGCACAAGGGGGTACTGTATGGACAATAAACACGAGGTGTAGCTACAACAGCTTTAGTGTCTGCTTCATGGTAACAGAAAGGGGGCAGGGGATCGGATCGGCTGCAGGCCGGTGTGTGCCTGCCGACGGCACCCCTCCCCTGGGTGCACCTGCGCTCCCATTCTGGGGGCTCGTCTCCCGAGCCCGCATGTGCCCATCAGTGTGGTCTGCAGCTGGTTGCCTGTTGTCATCACCTTCCTGATATCAGTTCTTGCTGGACATTCTGTGCACTTGGTTCCTGCAGCTGTGCTGGGTCTGCTCCCCATGCATCGCTTGCTAACCATACCTTGTTGCGGCCTGAGGCCTTATCGCGTGTCCTTGGAGCGCCCTTGCTTCCCTCCCCAGCCCACATGTCATCTTGGGGCCCCTCTTTCCTTGCTGTTCAGATTCTCTTCCGCTGGACCATGGCCAGCAGTGCTGCCCCTGGGCTCCCGCACCCCAGATCGCCTGGAGCCCCCATAGCTGGACTTTCCAGGAGACCATGACCCTATGTGACCTGTGGCAGTCCCTGACCATGTAACTGCTCCTGTGCTGCCTGGATACCCTCTCTGGTGCCTATGCAAGTCTCAGCTCCTGGCTTTGCTACTTTGGCTATGAGGCGAGCGGTAGTGCATGCCGGCTCCATGCAGAGGTGCTTGGCATCTGTCCCTTTCCTGATGGATGCATTCCAGAGATGAGGTGCTCAAATGTGGTGTGGTCCACGGCGGAGACTGTGTCCGCCCTCTTGGTCTGTGGCCTGGCTGGGTTCAAAACCTGTCTGGAGAAGAGGGGTCCTGCCCTGGCTGTTTCCTTCTTCTGCTGCATCCATGGGGCTCGTGCCTACCAGTGGTTGTTTAGGGCAGCGTATTACCTCATGTTGGAGCTTGGGCACCTGCCATGGCCCCTTGTTGCTGACTATACCTTGTCAGGGCCCACAGGACTGGAGCTGGTGGCCCTGGCTTCTGTGTGGTCCTGTGCTGATGTTCAGGTGGGGCTTGTGGGGCTGGATCCATTTGAGGCCTGCTACCTCATTGCCCACCACATGGCAGGGCTGGGCTACCACCGGGGCATGCTTCAGTGGCACCACTATGTGCATCTGGTGGGCCAACTGGTCCCAGCCCCCTTCGTGACCCCATGCAGCTGGTTGTGAGGCCTCCTGTGTCTTCTGTGTCATGGAAGTCAGCCCCACCGTGTGCTCCCAGCACCTCCCTGCTGGCTATGGGCACTGGCCACTCACTCCGTGCCGTTCCGGCCTCGTGGCTGTTCTGGCTGGTTCACTTGCCTCCATTCCACTCACTGTGTCACTGTGCCCCCTCCTTGGGATCCTCCTGTCCTTCGCTGCCTGTGGTGTTCCTGCTGCCTGACACTGCTACCGGCTCTCCCCATGGTGTAATCCTCCCTTGTACGGCCGCCTGCTCACCTGTCTGTGTCTGTGCCATGCCCCCCCCGCCAGGTGCCTCCGTTACTGTGTGGGACTTGGGGCTCCTGGACAGCACCTCCCGGCTTCCTCCAGGGGTGTGTGCATGTGCTTCCCGCGGGCTCCTGCTCGTCCCTGTCCCCAGCCATGTGTCTGCATCAGCAAGGGGGAACCTTACCATCTGGACCTGCCTCGAACCACTTCGGTGCCTTCCCCAGCTTGTTCCCCCTTCCCCTGTGACCCTGCTCTGTCCCTGTGGGAACCCCTGTGACTTGGGATGTCTGTGTTGCTGTTGGGTGGACCGTGCTCCCTGTACTGTCAGTGGGGTTCTGGGTGCCTTTCTCGTGTCCTGGCCTGTTCCCCTCCCCTTCCTTGGCCTGGGGCTCCCCCCTGTGTCCGTGGTGCTGTATGTGTTGACCTTCCTGGTGTGCTCCCCCCTTCCTTCCTTTCCCATTTGGTTGTGTTTGCACCCGGGCGTGTGTGTGTAGTCTGTGTTCTGCTGTGTCCTTGGCTTCCCTGTGCCTGTCGTGTGTGCCACCTCTGAAACTCTTCTCCTTCCTCTCCCTCCCTTCCCGTTTCCCTTGTGTGAGTGTTGCCTTTTGGCACTTTTGGCTTCATTTGCCCTCAGTTGGCCATGTCTGTCTCCCGCCCCAGTGTCGTCTTGGTGTTCTGACCACAGTCTGGCATCGGCATAATGTCTGTTGCGCTGTGCCGGGCTGTGGTCCGGCTGACTATTTCCTTGCTGTGGTCCCACTCCCATCACCTCTGTTTGGGGCTTTCCTGGACACAGGAGGGGGTTGGCTGGCTCACCATGGTTGGGAATCCACTGGAGTGACCCGGGAGCACATAACATCTGAAATTACCCCTTGTATCTCCTGATGTTTACCTCTCCCTTGTCTCCTCCTCCCTTGTCTCAGACTGTAAACCACCTGGGACTGTCTAAAACTATAAATTGTACAGTGACAGGCACACAGCTGGTGCTATATAAATAAATAAATAATAATTACTGGTTATCTGAACACGATATAGTCTTAGATATATAGATCAACTGATCACTTCTCAGGAAAATAAAGGAAAAAATAAATACTTTCCAAGTGCTTTTAAAAACTGCATGACTTTAATTTGCCATCACTGCCTCCTCTGCCATCACCCTTGTTCATCCCAGGGTTGTCTCTGCTCCCTAAACCATCTTCACCTTTTTTGTTATGCTGCTCCTTACACCTGGAACTCCCTCCCTGAACACACACGCTCTCCTCCCTCCATCTGCCCTTCAAGTCTCTCCTGGAAACATATCTCTTCTGTCAGGCTTTCTCTAGTTCCTCACCCTCATACATTTCTCATTTATGCATCTCCCCTTATATTGTCTCATCCTTCAGCATCCTTTTGTAACTAAGCTAAACATATGCACTAGGGCTGAAATGAGATTTTGCCAAAATGGGAATTCCTGTCAAAATCCTGGTTCCTGAAACCATCTTGGTCAAATTGAGAACCTCTTGGTACTCAGCAGTGTCTGTATTGACATTTTGTTTCTCCATACTGACTTTCCACTTGCTGGGATCCCATTTGCCACTTTGCTGTTTACTGCTTTGCCCTTCATTTCAAATCCTGAGAGGTAATAATGACACAATACCGCATTTCTTCTATCTTCTCTGCACGCCATTTCCCCTTGTGCTTCCTTGTCACTCATTGGCTGGTATGTAGATTCCTTTACTAATCTGCAATCCAGTTACAGATTGGTCAAAGCAAAGAAAACAACAGAGAAGAACAATTCTGATTAGAGGCACTGGAATGGAGGTTAAGGGGTGGGCTATTTGCACAGTGATTGGCTCAGAAATATGGTACAACAAATATACAGAAACTAGGCATGGGCGAACAGATCGCGGTTTGTGTTCGGCCGTTCGGTTTGGCCGCGATCGGTTCGTGTGTTCGCATTCGGCCGCATTCGGTTTGGCCGCGTTCGGTTCGTGTGTTCATGTTCGGTCATTCGGTCGTACCTCGCGTTCGTGTTCGCCCATTCGGTTCGGCCGTTCGTGTGTCGGCCGTTCGTGTTCGGTTGTTCGGGCAGGTCGTACGTTCGTGTTCGGCCGTTCGGTTCGTTCGCCATCGGGTTGTGCGTTCGTGTTCGGTCGTTCGGTGTTCGGGTGGTTCGCGCGTTCGCGTTCGGCCGTTCGGCCCGAAAAAAACAATGTTTTTTAATATATAATTTTTTTAAAAAAATTTATTGAATTTTTTTATCAAATATTTATATCTCTATATCTACACTAATAACTAACTAACTACCTAACTAATAAATGTATTCTAAATGCTATGAATAACTCCAACAAACCCTAAAGCTGAATCACAGAAAACAGTAAACTCTATCTGTAAACCTTAAACTAAACTACTCAAACAAAAATGTATCGACCTAATCCTATCTATCTACCTATGAATATATGGGATGGGGGTTGGGGGGCAATCACAAACAAGACAAGGAGGGGTACAAAACTGAAATGAAACCTAAATCAATCTATAAATTAATAATATACTACTACTCTAATGAATCAAAAAAACAGGGGAAGGGAATGGGGAGGGAATATTCAATGGAGGGGGGAGGGAAGGAGGAAGATTGAAGATTGAACACAGGGAGGGATAAAAACAAAAAATAACAACTAAATCTATCAAAGCTAATGTAAATAAATGAGAATATGGGGGTAGATGGGTTGGATGGGTGAAATAGGAGGAGGATGGCAATGGATTGGGGAGCTGGAAAATGCTGGGTGAGGGAGCCTTCTGAAACGCCTGCTGCTCAGGAACAGTGACTAGCTCAGAAGGTATTGGGAAGGGGGGAGGCAGACAGTTTTGTTTCTTGCTGCGCCCGCCTCAAATCAGCCCCATTGGCTCCGTGCAGCCTAGCCCGTGGCCAATCATAGACTGCCAAGCCAGTGGTCTGAGGCGAAAAGAGATGGTGATTCATCAGGCTGGCTGCTACTCCAAGCCACTCTCCACCCTCCACCCCTGGTGCCTGGAAGTCTGCTCCTAGCTGAGTCAAATGACTTCCCCCTCCCTGCTACATTTGGCCTTCCAGTGACCTGACAGAAGACCATGTTTTAGCCACCCGAACACAACCGAACGCGATTCGAATTGAACGAACTGTTCGGCCATTTCGTAGTTCGGTGTTCGGTTCCGTTCGGTGTGTTTGGCCATTTCGTAGTTCGGTGTTCGGTTCCGTTCGGTGTGTTCGCCATTTCGGTGTTCGGTCCGTTCGTGTTCGGTTGTCCGAACAGGCCGAGTTCTGGCCGAACACCGAACTACCTAACCACGTTCGCCCATCCCTAACAGAAACCCAGAAGTAAAACGGTGCCCTTGGCAATGCAGTAAGCAGTATATGAATGGTACATAGTAAACACAGAAAGTGGGTAAATCAGGTATGGTATCTTGTGGTATTGAGAGAATCAAGAAATCACATTGGTATTGGGAAATGGTTGGTAAATTGATCCCAGTTCCTGATATGTCAAAATTTCTCCCAAGCAGCAATTTAGCTGCTCGTTTTACCTCTAATATATACCTGAAACTTTTCGGCTTCATGAATGTATCCATGTCTCTTTCTATGGGACCCTTAATTTGTTGCCCCTCCTCTGATCCATTAGAGATTGTAAGTCCTTCAGGGCAGCGACCTTCCTTTAACCATGACATTTAATTGATTGATTGATTATGAAGATGATAATTTGAAAGGGGTATCTGACAAAACACAAATAAATAGCAGTTATCTGCTTCATTGATTTCAGTTTGACTAGTACAAATTCAACATGTTTATCTGTTTGCATGAAGAATATTAACTTGAGCGCTATAATAATCATTAATGCCATGCAGAACTACTGTCACAGTTGTTCAGATTAGTACAATCAAAGTCCACTTTTATTCTAGAGTTGGTTGCATTAGCAAATAAGGTTATTCCAGTAAGTAGGGTGCAGGCAGGGCCAGTCCTACCACAGGGCCATGGTGACCCTGGCCCCGTTCTTTCCAGGGGCCCCCACAGTAGCCCCTGTTTTCAATAGGGCAGGGCATATAGGCCTCACACCCTTACAGCACAGCCCCATACATGACCACCTTTAGGGACCCATGCAGGGTGCTGGCAGGGGAGGGTCTACCAGGGGCCTCACATTTTATTTTTGCCCTGGGCCCTGCAAATTTTAAGGCCAGCCATGGGTGAATGTGGATGCATAGGATGCATGTGAAGCTGCCTTGTGGGAGGCTATAGTCAAGTGGAAGACCTCTCACCTTTTGTTCCCCCAGTTTGGAAGCTCCATTCTAACTCAGGTGCCTGCCCCTTGATGCTTAGGGGGTGGGGAACATGGTGGGTCTAACAGAGCAGAGGCAGTGGGGGAGCTTACTGCCGCACCAAGGAGGGAAGGGTTTTTTCCTTTTCTCAGTGCTGTTGCCCTACTGATGTAGCCCCTGATAAGAGTCACTTACTGGAGAAAGGCCATAGCTTGTGAGTCCATTGGAAAGGCCTAAATATAAAGTTCTGTTTGTTATACTGCTTGAAAGGACAGACTACAGAGCAAAATCTGAGAAAATCCTGAACTGCAATACTTTGTGCATAGAGAACGTCAAAAGAATGCTATTGACTCTAGAAAATAACTCAAGGATTACTTGTCCAAAATCATACTCCTAATTTTTACTCACAAACTCTGTAATCTAATCTTACATATAAAACAGATATTTCTATGTTTACCATTTTAATCCAGAAAATAACTATAGGAAGCTTCTGCAGGCTAATTTTAACTTGCATGTATTTCTAAAAAGCAGAGAAAATGTCTCTAGGTGAATGAATGAATTTATTGTAGTGTAGCCATAGGCCATTTCTCAACACAAACAACATAAATAAAGTACATCAATACAAATCCATAAACCCCTACATATTACCCATCTTAGGCCTTAAAACAAAACTATAATATGTTTACCTAAAATACACCCTAGGAATAGACTTAATTAGACTTGCCTCTTTCAGGCATCTAGGGTTTGCCCCTAGACCCACAAACAGAGGACCTACATGCTGGATCAACCGCCAACAGCTCTTCGAAGATCAAGACCCCTCTAAGAGGAAAGTCCGGCTTATTCTGAACTACGCCATGATTGGCCAGGCCAGGACTCAGGACAATCGGGCATTGGGTCTGGGGCACCAGCCTTACACATGGGGAGTAAGCACTAGAAGGTTGGCCTAAAGGTGGACTAGCAACAAGGGTCCTTGGCAAAATCTGGGAAGCTACCCTCGCTAGAGAGAGTCTCCCGGGACTAACTACAACAGAAACACTGGGGTGGCAATGGTCCGGCTTAGTTAGAGCCGCGACCATGACAGAAGTGGACCCACACGCCAAAACTGAGGTGGGAACGAGAGGGGCTTCAGATTGAGCCAAATCTTTAATCCCACAGGCATTCGAGGTATCCGATATGGATCCTGTCTTCCTCCTAGATAACTGGGGTGTGTGTTTGTGTGTCAAAATTCCCTACCCGGGAAACTGAAATGGTAGACAAAACTTGGGGCATAAGTGCCACAATTCCCTTCTTAACATAGAAGTTTGCTACATAAACCCCCCATAAGCTAAGATGGTAAGCATTGAACAATAGCCACCCTACTGTGGCAGGGGAGCAAAAATAAATAACTAAGCATAAAGCACTGTCCCTAGTTGGCAAATAATAGAAACAAGCTATATAGGACGGCAAAAAGAAGCAGCCCAAAATGCTGGCAACATGGTGTGCAATCCTCAGTTTTGAGTCCCAAGGAGGGAGTACTCCAGATGAGAGCAGGTAAGCTGTAAAAATCAATGCATCGGTTGCTGGAGTAATGGCCCAGTCCTCTTTAAATGTCAGGGGTAAAACCCTGGGACAGGCTAAACCATACAAAGAAGTTGTCTGGGATGTCTGGTCCACATTCTGATGGACCGTAGCAACCTTATTCCCTCTCATCTCATTGACGCAGTCCCAAATCCTACTCATCTGCTGTTGGAGGGCATAAAGTTTAGCATCGATCCCGTCAACTTGTTCCATAAATGCCCTCTGGGCTTCAGCCTGCAGAGAGCAGCCACAGGCCTGGTCCCGAATCTCCTGAGTCACGGGGATAACAGTGCTTGAATTCAAAGTAGATCCCCTAGAAGCAACAAGGGCTCCCTCGCTCCCTATAGACCCACAGGAGGAAAACTCTGTCTCCTCCGCCTGGGGGTGGGTGGGTTTCAGGACCCATAATCCTCTTGAAATCCCAAAGCATTACCTCTGGAGATAGATGGGGCACCACAGGGTGCCTCAAGAGTTCCCCCCTTCCCCAATTTGGCCTGACGGGATGGCCCTGGTGTCCCCCCAAGCCCCCTGCCCTGGTCCAGAGGGGAAGATAAAACCTCAATGGGAACACAGGGCAACCCCAGGGCTAAATCCCCTAGCCTGACAGACCGAAAACCAGGGCATGAATTATCCCCTTCCACTGCTAAGACAGCTGGGAACTGGGGCTCAGTCTCCTCCATTAAATTGTAAGGGGGGGCATCTATTTTTTGGGAGAGAAGCCCGGGGGTCCGGAGCAACCTCAGGATGCCCCCGGGCCTTAGTGGCCATAGCTAGCCATCTCTCTCCCTGCTGTTTGAAGGCCCGGGCACACTCCAACAGTGAGGGGTCTGGGAAAACCGGCCTAGATGGAAATAACAACCCAGTACCATCACCGGGATTCCCTAACCCCTCACTCCCAGGACCCAGGGAAGGGAGAGATGGGATACCCATGCCAACATCCAAAGGAACCCGTCCTGTGGCGAGTTCATCCAAGGGAGGAGACAAGGGTTCGCACAAATGCCCATCCTGCTTGGCCCTGGGAGAGGCCATTGCCAAGGCAAAGCATTCAGATAACTGTTGCTGCCTAGCCTGGGTCCTAGTAGTGACCCCCAATTTCTTACCCTTCCTAGGCATTGGGTTCTAAAAAATGGGTCCCTAAGAGAAGTTAAGTTAAAATAAACAGAAAAGATAAAAATATAAAATATATACTCTTCAGTCCCGCCTCTATACCCAAGACACTACCAAGGCACTGCCGCCTTCCCAAAAATCTAACAGCACCTCAGGTGTCCTGGCTCGGCCAGTGCCTAAGGCTGCGCGCACAAGGGTGCACCCTTGCGCTCGCAGCCCTTAGGCGCGTGGCCCCGGTGCATGCCTCTGGCACCGCCGGGCGGCGTGGAATTTTTAAAGGTCCTGGTAGCATAACTCCTCCCCTCACACAGCTGCTCCCACAGCCAGTCCAAGCGGGCTCGCGGTGAAGCGTGCTGTTTCTGGGGTTCTTTCAGGATCAAACTCTGGGTCCCCGTGAGTCCCTCCAAGCCAGTCAGTGTATCCCGGGGACAGCAGGTCTGGCAAGAAGGGCAGGCGGGTCTCCATCTCTAGGTGTGAATTGATTCCCTAGGAGAAATTTTGAGAGAATGTGCTTGACATATTAGTCCCAAAAGTGAAAGATGGAAACAAAATGGTTCAGAGGTCTTTTATTAGACCAACTTCTGTTAGCGAAAGCTGCTTTGGGGCCCCATATAGCCTTTCTGCTTTCTCAGGTAAGTTGAAAGTTCTGAATGTTTACTTGCCTTAGGAATGGCCCTGTGTGCTCCAGTGGCTTGTACAGGGGCTTAGAATGGGATCAGGTGCAAAAAATGGACATGACCCCCACTCCCATCACCATCCTCTTCCCTGTCCACCTCTCCCTTCCATCCTCCCCCTAGTGTCTCGCCCTCCCCCCACTTGCTGTACTTGAACCCTGGAGGCTGAAGCTGCACTACCTGCCTCATGTTGCCGGTGTTTGTTCTGTCCTGTGCCGCCCACCAGATGGCTCCCATGCATGCTGTAGGTGTTTCAACTTCCATTCAGCTCAGACTCTGCCCGCCTGTACCACAACAGGACAGGAGTTATGCCCCCCCCCAGCTTGTGTGCTGTGGCCACACCACCCCTACCTTGGGCCCCGAGACAAATGTTCCTCCTATCCCTATGTTAGCTACATCCCAGATCTTGCATACTGTCACCAACAGAAGTTGGTCAAATAAAAGAGATAATCTTTTATTTGTCTTCATCTCTAGGCAGAAATGGTTGTAAAGGTGGTGATGTGAGAGGAGGGAAAGGAAGGTCATACTTTTGATTTTTTTTAAAAGCCTTGCTAAAAAAAATTGCCAGAAATATCCTACTAAGGCCCTTTTCACACAAGACGCCCCCCTCTTGCCCATATGGGTGACTGGGTGGGCGAGGGGCGGGGTCGACTGTATGACCATCAGTGAGGATGGGTGGGTGTGTGTGCATGCTTCTGCTCTCCACCCATCTCCACCCATCACCCACACATGGAGGTATTGGGGAAAATGGAGGTGCCTCCATGCGTGGAGATGGGTGGAGGTGGGTGTGCATCCATGTGACCAGTCGCGCAACATGCACCACACACCTGCTGCCGCCTCCACCCCACCCCCCGCACCATGGTATCTCTGTGGTCTGTTTGAAAAGGGCCTAAGTTGTATCCAAGTATCCCTCTGCCTGCCAATCCAGCCACTGCGCCCGGTCCCAGACTAGGGCTGGGGCCACAATCCGGCCGGGCTGCAGGTAACAGATGTTACCTGCAGCCTGTCCCAGACCATGGCCAATCCAATCATGCTTGGGGCCTGATCCCACCATGCTTTCGGACCTACGGGCAGCCAGAGGTCCGAAAGCGTGGTCAATGAGATTCCCGCCAGATATTCACTGGGGTGAACATCTGGCAGAAATCCCTTTAGACATTACGGTACCATCGGCCACCACAGGGGATTCACTGTGGGTGACCATGGTATCATAACGTCTGAAATTACCCTGGGTCACTGCCGCGCTGCTGTCACAGCCAGGGTCAGGTTGGGACATTGACCATACATGACCCCGGCTGGGGAGCTGTCCTGCCACCTAGCTGGGGGCCACAAAGAACATGCGGATGACTGCCCCCACCCTTGTGCTGAGCCCAGCACCTCACCTCTGCCATGACGGACAGCTGTGGCAGCCAATGGCTGCTGGCCATAGTGGCCGTAAACTGTGACAGATCATGGATGGTCAGAACTTAGATTCTAACCCATTGTGGCCCACTTTACCCTCAGGTTGTGACTTTGGAACTTTGCCAAGCAGGAAACCTATGAAGTCTGAATCACATGTACAAGACATAAGTATGATGTGTTTCAGATTAGAGTAAGCAATCTGTGTAGTGCAAACCCAGTACCCTTTTCATTTGCACTTCCCTACCATGTTCCAAGTCCCTTTCCCTTTATCCTATTCAGGGTGGGTCTCATTTCTCTGTGATGTGTGTGGCCCAGAATAGAGGCCCTACTGCACGCCGCTCTGACAGTGCTCTCCTCCCTTATCACAGAAGGGAAATTTAAGGTTAAAATACATAGAAATATAAGGTTTAAATACACAGTACATCATTCTAATTGGAGAAAATATTCTTGCTTGAATTGTCAAAAAGTGCCAGTTTAAATGTTAGTCTGTGTTTTCCTCCCTCTTTGTTTTATAATATGCACTGCTTGCTTATAGCGCCCTCCTGCCATACACTTTAGTCTGCATCCCTTTATCATTAGTAATATGAAGTGACTTTCCGTAGTTGCTGTTCTATTTGTAGAGGCTGAAAACTTGTTGTTATCCACTTGGGCAAAGAGAAGGCTGTGTTTCTACCTGAAATTTCCTTAGAGTCTAAGCCAGGAATAGCAAATGATGCAGAAGGCCAATAAGCGTCATGTCAACAGCAGAACTCCGATGCAAAGCAATGAGAGGAGAAGAGGCAGGTTTGAAAAATAACAGATTTCATTAAAATCTCGCCTTACAAATGCAACATGGTGGATATTTAATACAGTGATTGGTAAACAATTTAGTGAAGCAGGCTTATGCCATCATTTCATTAAGAATCTGAGAAAATGTACCTGGGTTGAACGACGTGAAATATTTTTGATTGATAAATCTCTCCTCTCTTTTTCCCATAAGGGTAAAGTGCCAGATGGTCTCAGAGCTGAAACTAGCCTATGGTCAACATGGCGGTCGCCACACTGCATTTACAAGAAGCCTGCTAGGGAGTCAGTTGGGCCATTAGATGACAAGGGGCATTAGATGACAAGAGGCACTCAGGGAGGATAAGGACATTGCAGAGAAGCTGAATGAGTTCTTTGCGTTGGCCTTCACTGCGGAGGATTTTGGGGAGGTACCCACGCCGGATCCTTGCTTTGTGGGTGAGGAATTGGAAGAGCTGTTACAAATCCATGTGATGCTGGAGGATGTTCTAGGGCAAACTGAACACTAACAAGTCACCAGGGCCATATGGCATACACCCCAGAGTTCTGAGGAACTAAACTATAAAATCGCAGGCCTACTGGGTGTTCTCAGACGTGATGAGATCACAGTGAACCATGCTGAATACCTACATGTGGTCACTGTGTCCTGCACGTCTGTTCGGCAGCCGCCAGATGTTCGCCACGCTGAATGCCCACATGGGGTCAATTTCAACCACGCTTCCCAGGCTACCAGCGCGACAATTGGCTGAAGCGTGGTGAAAGTGATTCCAGGCGGGCATAAAAAAAAAGTAACGTCTGGTCGGCTATCACGGCCCAGAATCCCCAACGGGATTCTGGGCCGTGGTGAACTCGGCAGAAGCTGCAGCGGCATTGGCCTCGCCGCCCGCCCATCTCCCTGGAGGATGGGCGGCAAGGGAGCATGGAGGGGGCGGGGCCGTGCGGCTGCACGTTGTGCTGCGCAGCCCCACCCCCTCCCTGATTCCCCACCGGGATCCCCGGCACGTCTGTTTGCTGTGCCTATGTGATCCCGGCGGGGAATCTCTGGGTTGTTTTCGGGACAGGGCAAAGCCGCCCCATCACGTCTGAAAACACCCATTGTTAGTAATTTGTAACCTGTCACTAAAATCTGCCACTGTACCCGAGGATTGGAGGGTGGCAAATGTGACCCCAGTATTTAAAAAGGGATCCAGAGGTGATCCTGGAAACTACAGACCGGTAAGCTTGTGGTCTGTGTCAGGCAAAATGGTGGAAACCATCATTAAGGACAGAATTACAGGGCATGTTGACAAATACAGCTTAATGGGGAAGAGTCAACACGGATTTAGTAAAGATAAGTCATGCCTCACTAATGTGTTGGAATTCTTTGAGGATGTAAATAAGCATGTGGACAAGGGAGACCCAGTCGATATATTGTACCTGGATTTCGAGAAAGCATTTGATAAGGTCCCTCATGAGAGACTCTTGAGAAAATTAAAAAGTCATGGATTAGGAGGTAGTGTCTTACTAGGAATCAGAAACTGGTTAAAAGATAGAAAGCAAAGGGTAGGACTAAATGGTCAGTTTTCACAATGGAGAGATGTAAAAAGTGGTGTGCCTCAGAGATCTGTATTGGGACCAGTGCTGTTTAATGTATTCATTTATGATTTGGAAAAGGGTGTTAAGAGGGATCAAATTTGCAGACAACACCAAGTTGTAAAGCGCCAGGTACATTGCTGGCGCTATATAAATGCTTATAATAATAATAATAATAAATTAATAATTCAAGGTAATTAGAACACAAGCAGACTGTGAGGAACTGCAACAGGATCTTGCAACACTGGGTGCCTGGGCATCTAAATGACAAATGAGATTTAATTTGGACAAGTGCAAAGTGATGCACATAGGTAAAAATAATATAAACCACGTGTACACAATGTTGGGTACTAAGCTAGGAGTTACCACTCAGGAAAAGGATCTGGGAGTGGATGTGGACAATACAATGAAATCCACAGTGCAGTGGGCAGCAGCAGTGAAAAAAGCAATCAGAATGTTAGGAATTATTCGGAAGGGGATAGAGAATAAAACTGAGGGTGTCATAATGCCTCTATACAAATCAATGGTGTGACCGCACCTCAATGGCTGCATGACCTGGGGGGTCTGGGCGGGACTGTTCTTGAATGGTTCCGCTCATTCCTCTCGGGGAGGAGCCAGCGGGTGGTGTTGGGGGAGGAAACATCGAGCCCCCGCGCCTTACCGTGTGGCGTTCCGCAGGGATCGATCTTGTCTCCATTATTATTTAACATCTATATGCAGCCCTTGGGGGAGGTCGTGAGAGGGTTCGGGGTGCGATGTCACCAGTATGCTGATGATACTCAGCTGTACCTCTCGTTTTCTACTGACCCAGACCCTGCTGTCTCGGTGCTATCCCAATGTTTGGAGGCCGTGGCGGATTGGATGCGGCGGAGCAGACTGAAGCTCAACCCAGATAAGACGGAGGTGATGGTGGTGGGGAGGGCGAAGGGGGTGGTGGCCCCCCTGGTTGGGGGGGTTTGCCCCCCTGTAGCTCAGCAGGTCCGGAGTCTGGGGGTCATATTGGACGCAGACCTGCGGCTGGAGCGGCAGGTGGAGGCAGTCGCTAAGGCTGCCTTCCGCCAGCTTTATCTGGTACGTAGGCTGCGTCCGTATGTCTCTGGCCCGGACCTGGCCTCCCTCATCCATGCCTTCGTCACCTCGCGGCTCGACTACTGCAACGCGCTCTACGTGGGGCTTCCCTTGTTCTTGGCCCGGAGGCTGCAGCTGGTGCAGAATGCGGCGGCTCGTCTTCTTACGGGGACGGGTCGCCGGGAGCACATTACACCGGTGCTCCGAGCGCTGCACTGGCTGCCGATAGTGTGCCGGGCCAAGTTCAAGGTCCTAGTGATGATCTATAAAGCCCTATACGGCCTTGGCCCCTCTTACCTTAGGGACCGCCTCGCCCTTCGCGCCCCGGAACGGCTCCTGCGGTCTGCCGGGGGTGCCCTCCTGGAGGTCCCCCGTGTTAAGCGGGGGGCCACGATGGAGCGAGCATTCTCGGTGGTAGGGCCGCGGCTGTGGAACTCCCTTCCGGAGGAAGCTCGCCTGGCCCCAAGCCTTTTGACATTTCGGCGGAACTGTAAGACCTGGCTGTTTGCCCAGGCCTTTGGGAGGGAGGGTGGTGGTGGGGTGATTTTAATCCCCCGCCCATTTATTTATTTGTTTTCTAGCCCTGTTGTATGTGATATGTTTTAGATGATGTTTTTATATTTGTATTTTAAGTGAATTTTAATATTTTATTGTGTTGTTAGCCGCCCCGAGCTGCATTGCAGGAGGGGGTGGGATATAAATCTGTAAAATAATAAATAAATAAATAAATAAATATCGTGTGCAGTTCTGGTCGCCCCATCTCAAAAAAGACATCGCTGAACTAGAAAAGATACAGAGAAGGGCAACAAAAATGATCAAGGGTATGGAAGGGCTCCCGTACAAGGAGAGACTTGCTAGGTTGGGGCTGTTCAGTTTAGAGAAGAGATGACCGAGAGGAGATATGATAGAGGTCTATAAAATCATGAATGGTGTGGAACTAATAAACAAGGAACAGTTATTTACCCTCTGAGCTAGTACTAGAACTAGGGGACACGCCATGAAGCTCATGGGTGGCAAGTTTAAAACAAATAAAAGAAAATATTTTTTCATTCAGCGTATAATTTGGTTGTGGAATCTACTGCCAGAGGCTGTGGTAAGGGCCAGTACTATAGCTGAGTTTAAAATAGGTTTGGACAAGTTTCTGGCAGATAGGTCCATTAGAAGCTATTAGCCAGACAGGATCGGGGAACATGATGGGAGGTGGGGGAAAACAAGAGGGAATGGATCCCCCGCTGTGACCTGTTGGGTGCTTCTCCCAAGCCACCGTGATTGGCCACTGTTGGAGATGGGATGCTAGACTAGCTGGACCATTTTCCTGACCCAATATGGCTCTTCTTATGTTCTTATGATAGGCACCAAACAACCATGCCCCAGGGCAGCTGAATCAATCAACAGCTCTGTGTGTCATGCTGTGACTGCCTGCCCCAGACTCACTTCACTGCTGCTTCTGCAGTGCTTAGCCAGTACTAATGGGGGGCTCTTCCCATTGCGGGAAGGCCCCGCACCCACCCATTAGTACTGGCTAAGCACTAAGGGAGTCTGGGGCAGGCAGTCATAGTGCGACAGACACACAGATCATGATTCAGTGTGCCCCTCATGTAAATACATTTGTGTCCACCGCCACATTGACCATAGGCTAGTTACGGCTCTGGATCACCTTTATTATGAAATGAATTAAAACAATTATTATGCATTTTGCTTTGTGGCTATTTTAGAAGCACTTGCTTTGTGCCATCCAGGCTTTTGAATGAATTGATTTAATCAATTTTCAGTTGACCCAGGTCCAGCAGTCTTGGTGCTTACCCGGTGTTTGATGGCTGTGGGGAACTGGATGAGGGTGAGCCATCTGAAACTGAATCCTAACAAGATGGAGGTGATGCTGATGGGAGGGGTTGAGGGAGCGATGACACCTGTCATTGACAGGGTCTGCCCTCCATTGGTCCCTCAGATTCTGAGCCTGGGGCTGTTCCTCGACTCGCAGCTCCACCTGGATGCTCAGGTGGCGACTGTGGTCAGGAGTGCATTTTGCCAATTACATCTGGTACAATGGCTTCAGCCGTACATTTTGGACTCTGACCTGGCCACCATCATCCATTGTATTGTATTGGTTTATTAAGGCACTGGCTTTCATCCCTGCCTGAGACAAATATATAACAAATACAGCAAGTAATAGACAGTACATGTAAACACATAAAAACATAAGGACAAGCGGTCTTGCTCTTCTCCAGAGCAATGGCACGACCAAATCAAACCCCTGAACATAATTGGCATACATACTAGTACATAAGGAGCTGAGTCTTGTTCCTTCCCAAAGCAATGGCATAACGATGCCATTCTGCTAAGTATAGTTTAAACATACTTACAAACTTGTGTTCAAAATTTATTATATGGCAAGAGGTCATCACTGCACAGCAGAAATAAAAATTACAACTAAAAACATACATCCCCAATCCACTATCAGCATTTAATGTATGCCCTTAAGATTCAACAAACCACCTTCTTTTCTTAGAGGCCGCTGGCAAGTATTTGGTTAGCAAATAAGTTATGTACTAGGACCTGTAAATTAAAATCGGGACCTCTGCTTGGAAATTTATTTAAGACAGGTCTTCGCAAATTAAACTGACAGAGTATAAAACACAATACAGTAAGAGATGTGTGACAGATTCAACCATTCCCTCACATCTAGGGCAATAGTGATTTTCAAGGGGTATCCCCTGGAACCATCCCTCCAAGACTATAGAGGGAAAACAATTGAATCCAAGCGAATAGTTTCCGTGAACAGATATTCAGATTATAAGTCAGATAGGGCATTGGCAGAGGTGACAAATTTGCAATTAAGGCATAATGAAGAGAAGAGCTAGAGGCATTAATAATAGCCATGTCAGCTTGAAAAGCTGTATCCAGAGCCCTCTGCTTGACAGCTTTTTTTGCTTGTAAGTAGTCTATAGAGGTGACTATCATCTGAGATAAGAGTTAACAATGACCAAAATCCAGACAAACAAGGCCTTTTCCTGCCCTGCTTGAGAGTCACATCCCTTGAGATGGGTCAACAGAAAATGCTGAATCCTTAAGAGAGCCTGATTGTATCTCTTCTCCCAGATTACAGCTAAAAGGACATTATAAAGACAGTGGGTGATTTCAGACATTATGTGGTCCCGATTCACCACAGTGGATTCCTGGGAGGGGTGAACAGATCAACCACCCCCTGTGGTCAAGGAAAGCCCCGAACAGACATGATGGGACTGGGACCACAGCAGGGAATGGACCATAGCCCGGGGAAGCGCAACAGACATTACGTTGATCCCGGGCTGTGCCGTGGTCAAAGCACCAGGAAGGCACCGGGGCGGCACATCCCAGCTGTTGTCATGTGCCCTTTAAATCTCCCTCCACAGTCTGCGTTGTTGCTGCTTGCCTGGCAGTGACGCTGAGTGCTTTGTCCCCGGCTGGGAATCATTTTCTTTGGTTCCGGCCAGTGGTTGCCACTCAGACATTACTTTTTGTTGTGTCCTGTTGGGAATCTCTTTGACCACGCTTTCAGAGATTGTCCCGCTGGGAGCTCCGGAAGCATGGTTGATTTTGACCCCATGTGGGTATTAACTATGATGTACATCTGGCGGCCTCCGAACAGACATGCAGGGCACTTTGGCCCCGCCGTGGAGTTGATCGCAATTCACTGTGGTTGAGCATGATCTCATAATGTCTGAAATCACCCAGTGTCACCATACAGAGGGATTCTAATGTTCAATATATTGAAACACAGATGATCAAAATATATGCTTTTTTTATGGGATACATCACAAATAGTAGCCCCTACTCTTCCCCTCTTGTCAAGTCTGCTTAGGATGGAGACTGAGGGGAGAGTAGACTGTCCTTAAACAGTCCTGTACTGGATTTCCAAAAAAAAATCAGTAGGCATTATTTAATTTAATTGAAAACTATCATGGAAAAAAGTCAGCTTTCCATTGAGTCTTCCTGCTTAATACCCAAGCATCTAAAACAAGCCCTGTAGCTGTCTTGTTGAGTTTTCATCACGCAAAAAGCTGTGATTCCCCAGCCCACTCTCAAGGCACGTATGTACATTACAGTGTGGGAAACTGTGCTTTAGAGTTAGTTAATTTCAGAATCCTGGCTGAGGCTGTGTGCAGAGATAGCTAGATATTTGTAGAACCCTCAACAAGGACGCTTTCCCACGTTACTAAATTTGCACCATTTGCCTCCGCAAGAAACTGTGAGAGATAAATGTTGCATGGCTTTTGTCATGTGGGAAAGCAAAGCCATGCTGCTTTGGCACCAATCATGTGGAGGATGCATCCGCTGCCAGGGCTGGCCCCAGGCATGTGCCACATGTGTGGCCGCACATTGCCCTGTGGCCAGCTGGGGCCCTGCACTTGCCTGGCTGGGCAGCAGACAGCTTCTCCCCCAAAAAGTGATTCTTCCTCCCCTCCCTGGCTCCAGACCCCATCCCTCACCTGCCTCTCCCTCCATGTAATGCTGCAGCAGCAGCAGCAGCCGTGGGAACACCCGATGGGACTGGGAGATAAGGCTGTTTGTTTACAAATAGCTCATCCCCATAAAGAAGGTTCTCTGAGATGGCTCCCAACATTCTCACAACTGGGTTGTGCATGCTCACCCTATTTAAATAATAGACCACATGATGGTCTCAAGCTCCTCTAGTACAAAAAGCACTGACTCTCCCCGTCAGAATGACAGTTCCTTCCAACCCTTTCTAGAAATATAAGAAAAGAATTCCATGCGGGGCTGGAAGGGTGGGTGTAGTCAGAATGTTCGGAACTATCTCAAAGAACCTTGTTTACAAGGTAGTAACCTTCTGTTCTTCTTCGAGTGGCTGCTCACATGATATTTTTGCATGGCTCCACCGGGTGGGGAGTCCGTGGGTGCACCAGTGCATGGATGGGGTGTGCACACAGCTGCCCACGCATCCCCACTCACCCACCACTCATCCACACCCACATAGTAACCACCATTTCCCCCGGTTGCTCCTTGCGTGGGGATGAGTGGGGTGGTGGTGACTGGGGATGCATGTTAGGCGGGTGCGCACATACCCCCACACCCCATGGACGCGTGCACCGAGTCATTCACACGGGGTTCCCCCACCCATGAACACACAGAAATCTGTGTGTTCGTGGCTGGGAGAGGCCTGTGAAAAAAGGATCACATTCTCACAACTATCTTACTTATACTGTCTTAGGTAGGAATTTAGGATGTAAAGCAATATCTATTCTGTCTTGGAAAATAAATCTGCAAATATGGTTCTGAGATTATTATGGCTGCTATTTCACTAACTCTTTTTAATGAAGGTATTGCCAACAGGAATACTGTCTGTAAACCCACACCCCATAACCAGTTCATTTGCACACACACCCCATATAATTAATTCACGCTGCCCCATGGGCACAAATTAAATGGTTATGGGTGGGGGCAGCGTGAATTGATTATATGGGGGCAGGGGCGCAAATGAACTTGTTATGGGTTGGGGGCAGCATGAACTGATTATGGGGGCACAACTGAACTGGTTTTGTGTCTCTTTTATGGCATAATGCACTTAATAAGCTAGCTGCATTTTGGGTGTCTTGTGCGTGTGATAGCAACACCTCTGGACTGGTTGCACCGCATACGTGCACAAGGCACAGGCGGCACCGGCAGCAAGAAGCAACAGGCCTTGGAGGCCAGATTGGCTAAGCTCACCCCCTCCTCCAGCAAGGCAGTGGATGCAGTCAGTCTCTCTGTGCCTGCCTCACTTCCCGCTTGGCTGCCCTTGCAGTGGAACCACTTCTGGGGAGTGCTGGTAGACGCTCGGCTGGAGGGGGGGGGGGGAAAGCATTGGGAGGCCATGCTTCTCCATGGTTCCTCGGAGGGGTGGAGAATGGGAATCCTTCCTGTCCAGAGGGAGTAAGTTTTATGTAAATGTATACATTTGCATAATCAGGTGGAACCTAATTATGCAAATTAGGCCCCGCACCAAGACTTCGCACATGGCCTCACAAACTCTGGGGCCGGCCCTGTCTGCCGCATATTCAGCACCAAGGCTGCATGGCTTTGTATAACCCTTGTATTGTACAGCTTTTTCTTTTCCTTAAGATATGCCTTAATGAAGCTCATCAAGCTTCATCATTGACCATTTTTACATGGTGCCGCTGAATGGGGGGTGCATGGTGGGTGGGCGGGGCATGCACATGGCCATACATGCATCCCCACTCACCCCCACTCATCCCCATGCACAGAGCAACCTCCATTTCCCCCGGTTGCTCCATATGTGGGGATGAGTGGGGATGCATTAGGCGGGTGCGCGCATATCCCCCCACCCACTCACCGCATGGGCCTTCTCCGTGTCCTTCACAAGGGCCTATCGCACTCATGAACACACAGATCATGAGTGGGAGAGGCCCATGTAAAAAGGTCCATTCTCTCCCATATGGGGTGTCTCCAGGCTTTCTATTTGGCTAATACTTTTACTATTACCCATCTATCACTCATTGCTGGGGGGTAAATTTACTCCTAATTCAGAATATCTTGGCTGTTTACTAAATGTGCAAACCACAAGTTAAAAAACAAATGTGAACAGCATGTTCAGTCCTGGCAGCCCAATAAACAACTTGCCATCAGTGCTGGCACCACTTCCCTGTCCGCCCCCATCTCCGCACATTTGTTTTTAGCATGTGTGTTTAAATGTGATGACGTCAGAAAATACATGGCTGAAATTCTGGTATTTAACTTGAACTGCCTGCTTCTCTGACATGTATTCTCAGGCCTCAATTTACAAAAGTACATTTTATCAGCTAAAGAGATAAGCCGAGATTTGTCTTCCCATGGATTAACAGTCAGCCAGGGATCTGCTTTCTGATTTTATGACATCTTCTTCTTTTCACTGTTATAATTTAGGGCTGTTTTTTCAGGTCCCCCCAAATGATCTACTGTACAGGAAATACCATATACGGTGCAAAATGCTATAGCCAAACATTCCTCAAGCAGGTAGAAAGAAGAAAGAGAGATGTACTGAGTGATCGGGCAGAAAAATGTCATCTGCTGAACAGATCTAAAAATGACCATCTTATTTCTGTGTCTCATCTCCCTCTGTTGCAGGGTATCTAAACAAATCAGCACTGTTTAAGCTTGGTGTGAAGAGAGATGGTTAGATGAACAGTGGAGTAGGCTGTAAATGATCAACACACAGGGCTCTAGCTGGCTGCAGTTGTAGATGGGTGATGTACGTATTGACCAAATATTGACATGAACAAAATCTACAGGGTGTTTCTGCGGACTGATGTGTTTTGTTGTGGAGCAATTTAAAAAAAAATAATCAAATCTCAGAATCATGTCACAGCTTTTCTGTCAATCTAAATATATACATTTATTAGAGCGTGTTAAATATGCATTCAAAACTCCTGTGTAGGTGGGAAAGAGAGGAGATCCTTAGCATTCCAGCTGTTGGCAACCATTTCCCCAGAGCCCTTCTGACAAGCTGCTTTTAATAGCTTTATGATGAAGTATTTTTTATCTAAACCATACACTGCCAAATTCTGGCTTTCTTAAATCTTACTACTCACTTTAACTCATTGGTTCCCAATATGTTTGCCTAGGTGACCCTCATTTTGGAGGCTTAACTCTAACTCCATTACCTCAGACAGCAACGAAGGGTGTATTGACACCCAAGATGGGAACTGGCTGGAGTGTGGGATCGCTCTGTGGAGCCCCCATGAAGCCCCCACTCACAGTTGCTGCACAATGGACTGCACAGACAGACTCACATTCTGTCTCCTGGCGTAATCCACTGCATGTCACCCTGTTGTAATCGGAGCAGTCAGCCATGAGGGGATGTAGCAGCTAAGCTCTATACTTAAGTTTGTCCTGGGGAATGTACTGTAGTTCAGGGAAAGAGCAAGATTCTAGATTTGATAGTTAAGGCTGTTGACTGTGTGTGTACCTGAATAAAGAGACTGTACAATTAATCTGGATTTCTGGGTCTGAGATACATGCCCCCTCTCCACCAACCAGTTAGCAATTATTAAGGGTGTGAAATTCATATTAAAAACACACACATTTTGTAAAATAAAAAAAAGCCCCTTTCAGGAGAATTGCCTCTGCCCCCCCCAAACAGGGGTGGGCAGTGTGGGACCTTTGCTGCGCCCACCTAGGGAAGAGGCAGGATGGCTGGGTTTAGGTTCCCGCCGAAGGGGGAGTGGGGGGAGCTGAAGCTGTGCTCCGAGGCAGGAACAAGCAGTGTGCTGGAGGAACTTAGGAATACAGCCTGGGTTTCAAGGCAACTCAGGCTGGCCAGCTATTGGCCCAGGTAGGCACATGGCCCCCGCCTGGCAGGCGGGGTCCATGAGCAGGAATAGTCCAGCTCCAGCCCCACTTTGCTTCAGGAGCTGCAAGGAAACGACACACACCCCACCCTCCCCTTGCACTGTGGGTTATTACTGGCCGCTATCTCAGGACCAGGAAGGAATTTTTGTGGTTACCCCAATCAGGCCTAAATAAGGGTTTTTGTTTTTCACCTTTCTCACAGTGCAGGCTTATTTGGCTAAACATTACCCCTTAGTGTTGTTGTGCTCATTCATCATTGTCGCACTCTGGCAGGGATCCAGTACTGTAAGTTAGAGTAGTTAGATGGGTCATAATTAAGAGTCATCTCCTTAAGAGATGGGGAGGTCCACCTGCCGGAAAGCAGGGGACAGAAAGCGGCGGGGCAGCCTCCCAGGAAGGGGTGTCGTGCGACAGCAGTAAGGACAAGTATGGTCCCCCGTCAGCAGGCATCTTTCTCCTTACTCGTGTTTGAAGGAGTGGACCCCCTCACGGATGGATGGGGCCGCTTGAGGGGGAGACGTGTGATTGTCTGAGGGGTGGTAATCGAGGGTACATTGGAGCTACCCCTGTTTAACGTTGGGGTTACTGTTCAAGGTTAAGTTAAGTACTAGACCCGCATTGCACTAGGCGATTTACTCCCACCTAATGTTGATTGTAATCTGTTTGAATAAAGAGTGTGGCCGTTTAAAACCCAGCACTTTGTCCTGTCTCCTTCGGTGCATCGGCAATCCAAAATTCACACCCTGCCCCCGATTTTGGATTCCCGGGGCACCCTCAGTCCTCCCCTCTTTCCAGCACTTGCATGCATGTGTGCCGTGGTAGCTCTGCCAGCTCATTTGCACTTGCTTAGGAGTGCTTTCTTGAGTGTGCAAGAGACAGGAAGCCAGAGCTACTGCACACACCATGGGCCCAGCTAAGTTCTTGTATGTGTGTGCCAGTCTGCTGGAGCTCGCTTGATCCCTGGGAGCTCATGCTGGCTGGAGGGTAATGGCTGCAAGAGAGGAGAGGAGATGAGCTGGGCAAGAGACGGGACATCCCCTATAGGCTGGGTGGGTGCAGCTATTTTAATAAGCTTTTTATTAAGCTAAGCTCCCCCCTCAGCTTATTAAAAACTGGAGCAAGCGCAAAGTAGGAGTAATTTTGAGATAGATTTGCCAGCAAGTGATAGTGACAGAGTCGAGACTGAAAGACTAGCTTTGAATTCCCTTTCCCTCCTCTCTCTTTGATTTTGATAGCATTTCTTAAGGAGAAGTGGGGCCCTTAACTGAGTGAACGGGCTTGTGGTGGTTGGGGGGGAGGGGGGAGACACTCACCCAGATTTCCCTCCACTTTCTATTTTCCCCCTGTTATTTTAGCTGCTTTTATTCTATTTTGAGGCACCACTTTATCAGAGCACCATAATTTAGGAATGCTGCAGCGAGTTTAAATCTTATTTTCTGCCTGTGTCTATATTAGGCATTAATTCATAGAATCCAGCCTTTGTTTTTTGCTGCAGATCCCTCCTTCATTAAGTTACTAGTAGTGTTTGACAGACAGACATACAGAAAAATGTAAAGCTGAATAACAATTTCTAGTATGTTTACTGAAGTCAGTTTAAATCTTATTTCCGCTTGAATCTATATTAGACGTTCACTGATAGACTCCAACCTTTTGTTTCATGCTGAGGATTCTAGTGTTTAACAGAGGGTGAAAACAGACATGACACTTACCACCCTTTAACCACCCTTGGTGGTCATTTATGCATTGTTGCAGGGCTGCATAGGGCACCAATACAGCCCTGCAACATGAATAAATATCCACCAAGGGTGGTTAAAGGGTGGTTAGCGTCATGTCTGTTTTCACTCAGACAGACATGCAGAATATAAAGCTGAATAATAACTTCTACTATTTACTGAAGCCAGTTTAAATCTTATTTTTGCTTGCATCTATATTAGGCAAGGCATTCACAGTCTCACAGAACCTGCTGGCATGGGGAATCTTTCACTTAGCTTGTTTACCATTCAGTATTATCCTTTCTTAGTGTAGTCTTAACTAGCGTTTAACAGACATACAGAATGTTATGCTAACCCTACCAAACATTTTGGAAACAACCCTCAAGAGGTAGTGACCTCTTGTGGGGCCCTTGGGCTGTGTGACTGAAGGTGGAAGACAAAGGTATGAGAAGCTCACTTACTGAGATTTCCCTCCCCTTCCTATTGTCTAATCTTATCTGACTGCTTTTATTGTTCTTTGAGGAACCACTTTATCACAGCACACTCTAATCTTTCCTGCTGGGGAATCTTTCCGTTTGGTTTCCTCATTCAGGGTAAGTCCTCTTCTTACAGTCTCGTATTCTGCACATCTCTGATCACAATGGCACTGTTGAGAGATGCGGCGGGCTGGGGGACTGCAATGGGCCATTGAAGTGTACACAAAACGTAGTTGTATAAAACGTAATTTGCTGATAATTACATGTCCGCCTGGTTTATGTCCCAGAACTTGGTCAGTAAATTGAACATTTCTCCAGTGCCACAATCTTCAAGCTTTGTAGCTCATGGCACTGGTGCTCCCTCTGCCTGCATCACTGTCTCACCCGCTGACAGCCCGTCTGCTGCCAGAATGAATGGCTCTACTAGTAAGTAAATTTTTATTGTTTCAACCATAGGGTATAACAAAATATATACAATAAAATAAGAAACATCACTAAAAATCAACACTAGGTTAAATCAGGAGAAAAACTTTCACAATAATAACATTTCCAAACTAAAAGGGTCAGAGGGATCTTCAACAAAATCCAAACATAATAACATTTTAAAAAATCAAATTAAGGCTCTACTATCATTGTCCAGTTTGTAACACAAGGCTGGCCAGTTACCATGCAGACACATTGAATTTGCACTCTCTGTGTTGCGTAGCAGAGTTGTCATTCACAGGAAACTGTTGATTTGACAATGAAAAGATCTTTATTTAAAAACAATTATTTACAGATTATATACCATCCTTTATGTATTATTTATCATTTAATGTGTAAAGTGCATTCTGTATATTATCTGCAGTAGATTTCTATGAAATGCAAAAATAACAAAAAAACCACAAAAATTGGACAGACAAAAAGACAAAACTTACCTTCCATGCACATCCCTAGCAATTATGAAATCTGAATTGACATTAAAAGAAGTTTCTGAGGGAAAGAAACAAAATGTTGAAAATAGCCGAGCTGAAAATTTTATTTGAATGTTTTGTCTATTTTGAAAATAGAATTTGAAATTCCAGAATTTTTCACGAAACAGAAAAGCCTGGTTTTGCTCACTGTTGTGCAAACACTGCAGTGCTCATTCAAGTGTATGATTACTACAGTACATCTTTATAAAAAATAGATATTTGTGAATAATGGAGATTTTCTTGGCCACAAGTATAGAAATATTGTAAGTAAGCAGGCTAAAAGCTCTGTTTCTTCTGTTAAGGTGTTGCTTCTAACTTGACACTTATGATATTACAGAATCAATTATTGAATCAATCTGGAAATAGTGGCATTTAGACAACTGATTTCATAAAGAGGGAATCTTTCCATATGAAATAGGGGATTTTGAAATTAGAATCTAGATGCATAATTCGCATCTGGTCCCTCAGTCTCTACTGAGACAGCAGTAAGGCTCAGATCATTAGCATTTCCAAACTTTGGGGGTAGTGAAAACCTGATCGAAATCTCATCATTTCTAGTACATGTAATATGCTGCTACTGAGCCTTTGCAGTTGTTAAAGGAACAGAAAATACTTACGGGCAAAAACATCAAAGAATATTAATGTTCCCACCAGAAATGCATCAAAGCAATAACTATTAAACCACTGATTAAAACATTAATCTAGAAGTCAAGCATAAAAACAGGCAATCAACATAGTTTTAAAATGTAATTACCCTTTAGCAAGACAAAAAGCAAAGTCAAACCATTAAGTCAACCCATCAACACCCAGAATCATAGGGTATTTTCAGATGTTACGAGATCACGCTCAACCACAGACAATCCCCTGTGGTGGGGAATGGTCCCGTAACGTTTGTTTGATCCCCGCCAGATGTTCACCACAGTGAACCACCAGCGGGGATCATAATAACTATGCTTTTGAGGATGGTCCAGAGACCATCTCCGAAAGCATGGTCAAAGTGATTCCCACTGGGGGTGAAGACCCAGCGGGAATCACTTTGTGCCCCCAAGAGACGTGACGTTACCATGCTCAACCACAGCAGAATTCACCGTGGTTGAGTGTGGTAACGTCTTGTCTGGCCCCTGACCACGGCCCGGAATCGGCGGCCATGCTCGCTGCTGATTCCGGGTCGTGGCCAATACCCTGGGGGGTGGGCAGGCGGTGGGCCCGGCTGCATCGCTGGCCGCGCCCGCCTTTCTCCCGGCGGGCGGGCTGTGGTGGAAGCATGGGGGGGCGGGGCTGTGCGGCCGCACGTTGCGCCATGCAGACTCGCCCCCTCCCCGATTTCCCGGCGGAATCTGCCGGCTCGTTTGTTGCCGGGCAAGTCTGATTCCACAGGGGAATAATTTGGGTGATTCTGTGATGGGGCCAATTATTATTATTATTATTATTATTAAACATTTATAAAGCGCCAGTAACGACCTGGCGCTGTACAGAACATATAATCAGCTGCGGTCCCTACCTGTGGCTTACAATCTAAAAGACAAGGAGGGGGAGACAAGGAGAGGGGACAGCGGGAGAGACATGGGAGAAGACAAACAAACATTCAGGCGGATGC
>QEPC01015474.1:626456-644625 GCA_003113815.1 Sphenodon punctatus | reverse complement strand
CAGAGGCGTCTTTCACCAACTACGTATGGTGAAGAGGCACCACCCATATGTCTTGGACTCAGATCTCGTCACTATCACCCATGCGTTTGTCACCTTGAGGATAGACTATTGCAATGTGCTCTACATGGGGTTGCCCATAGTGACAATTCGGAAGCTACAGCTAGTGCAGAATGCGATGGCCTGTCTCCTCATGGGGACGGGCCGTAGGGAGCACATAACACCAGTGCTTCAAGTGCTTCACTGGCTGCCTATTGTCTTCCAGGTCCACTTCAAGGTGCTTGTGTTGACCTATAAAGCCCTTCATGGTCTAGGTCCTACTTATATGAGAGATCACATCACCCCCCAGACCCTTGGCCAGCCCCTGCAGTTGTCTGGGAGCACTCTCCTGGAAGTAATGCACTGTCAACTAATTTGGACTGAAAGGAAGGTGTTTTTGGTGGCTGTGTCATCGTGGTGGAATTCTCTCTCGATGGAGGTGTGCCTCAGCCCAAATCTTCTCACCTTCTGATGAAATTGTAAGACCTGGCTCTTCTGCCAGGCATTTGGCAGGGGAGAGGGTAGGAGGGGCTTGTAGAATTGGGTGGGTGTTTTTTACTTTTTTTTTTACAGTGTAAGTTTGTGTATTGACTTCAATGGGGACAAACCGCAATGTTAAAAATCCAAAACAAAAATCAATGCAAAAGATCCGAAAGGACTCGTACCAAAAAAGAACTGAAATTTTGGATTAATCCGAAATGGCCATTATCGGATACTTTTGGTTCTATCAAAAACTGAAATTCCCATCCCTAGTATTTAGTTTACTGACATTGGAACTAGACTGTGGTATCTGTGGCACATTGATTTATTTGCCTAATGCTTATTGTTGTCCTGCCTCCTGCTCTCTAGAAAGTAGGGGGTTCAACCTGCCTTCCACCATCTGTTTACGATAGATTGCCCTTTGCCACTGCAACTTTTGCAGCAACATTAAATTCAACATAAAAGTACTACAAGTATTTTCAGCTTTAAATAGTTTACAGTTTTTTTGAGTAGATAATCTTCCTCTGGTGAACCTTGCTGTGTGCAGTTATGCACTTATGTAAAAGCCAATCAGCATGATAGGGATTTACATCTTGTACTTTTAGTTTCCATGTAAAGCACTTCCTTTCAATAACATTTGTTAGAAAAATTTGTTCACCTATAACAACTCAAACATACCTCCCTTTGCAAAGTTTGAAAAAGACAGGTGGAGTCTTTCTGTGAAAGATAGACAGTCAGTGATCGATGGTGATGGCGGATATGAGGTGGGGCGGGGAAGGTACTAAAAGAGAAGATCTATAGTCATAGACTGACAACTGTCAATAGTGGGGTGGGGGAGCAGGAGTGGGGGCTGGGCAGGGGTTCTATAGGGCTTCTGAAAAACTGGGGGCATGGGACATGTCCCCTCATGAGTCACCTATGCCTATAGTCCCAAAATATTCAGAAGGGCTGTGTCGGAACTTCCTGCTTTAAGGATTAAGTGAGGAAAGGGAATGAGGACCAGGATACAGTCCCAACTCAATCCCCATAACCCTTTTTGTGCTTTGGGAGAGTGGAGAGGGAAGAAATACCTCTTCAGTTTTAAAACAAAAAGGAAGTCGAATATTGCAATCTGTACTGTTACTATCATTCCTGCAGGGCTCTCCATCATCCTATGGTATCTGATTGGGGTGGGGTGGGGGAGTGAGTAAACAATGGTTCCTATGCTGAAGGGGAGAGAGGAGCACCCCTTTCCCAACCTCCAGTGACCTCATCCCATGACACCGTAACTCAATTATTCCCTCCCAATCCTACCACTGGCATAAAGTATACACTAGGGGTGAGCAGAAGGCAGATAATTAATTTTTGTTTCCAAAAACCCATTCATTTTCAGGGGCTTTCATAAAGGACTCTACCATTTTCATTTGTTTGTTTGTTTTATTTTAGCTGCCACCACCATTTTGGAAAAAAGTTGCATGTGTACAGAACCTGTGGCCATTTTGCACATGTTCAGTGATTTTTTTAAAACTTATTTTTAATAAAATAAAAATTAAAATAAAAACAAATGAAATCAAATAAATGTCATTTGCTTATTCATTCATTTTCATTACCTTAATCATGAAAATGAATAGGGCTTTCATCTCCTTAATTAATTAAACAATATAAAATTGCACCCCCCTAGTATACACAAACATACACATAAACATTCTGGTCACATAATGGCCTTCTGCAAGCTAATTTGAAAAATGAAATAAAGCATTTCATTACTTGAAGAGTAGAACAACACGGACTTGGTTAACAATAAGAGATTTAGTGCATGGGAATAGAAGTTACATTCAACAGAACTGAGATTCAAACTCTTGACTTCTTCATTCCATAAGGCTATCAGGCAGACAAAAGTTCCCAAACAAAATCTTTGTATGGCTAAGAGGCACAAGACAGTCACACATGCATGTGCGCGCACACAAAACTCTCCTGCTTTATGATTGCCTGGCTGCTGAGATTATGAGCAGCTGCTACAATTCAGCTGCTGAGCCTCGGGTGGAATGAAGTAAGAGTCAAGACAACAAACAAAGAACTAAATTGATGACTGAGAAATTTCATGATATGGGGAACCGAGATCTCACAACACTTTGAGATACTGTCCTTATTTACTGACTTTCCACTTACTGTTTACCGCGTACAGTTCATTTACTGCTTACCATATTGCCGAGGGTACCATTTTACTTCTGGGTTTGTTGTACCACATTTCTGAGCCAATCGCTGTGTGAATATCNCTGGGGGCATGGGACATGTCCCCTCATGAGTCACCTATGCCTATAGTCCCAAAATATTCAGAAGGGCTGTGTCGGAACTTCCTGCTTTAAGGATTAAGTGAGGAAAGGGAATGAGGACCAGGATACAGTCCCAACTCAATCCCCATAACCCTTTTTGTGCTTTGGGAGAGTGGAGAGGGAAGAAATACCTCTTCAGTTTTAAAACAAAAAGGAAGTCGAATATTGCAATCTGTACTGTTACTATCATTCCTGCAGGGCTCTCCATCATCCTATGGTATCTGATTGGGGTGGGGTGGGGGAGTGAGTAAACAATGGTTCCTATGCTGAAGGGGAGAGAGGAGCACCCCTTTCCCAACCTCCAGTGACCTCATCCCATGACACCGTAACTCAATTATTCCCTCCCAATCCTACCACTGGCATAAAGTATACACTAGGGGTGAGCAGAAGGCAGATAATTAATTTTTGTTTCCAAAAACCCATTCATTTTCAGGGGCTTTCATAAAGGACTCTACCATTTTCATTTGTTTGTTTGTTTTATTTTAGCTGCCACCACCATTTTGGAAAAAAGTTGCATGTGTACAGAACCTGTGGCCATTTTGCACATGTTCAGTGATTTTTTTAAAACTTATTTTTAATAAAATAAAAATTAAAATAAAAACAAATGAAATCAAATAAATGTCATTTGCTTATTCATTCATTTTCATTACCTTAATCATGAAAATGAATAGGGCTTTCATCTCCTTAATTAATTAAACAATATAAAATTGCACCCCCCTAGTATACACAAACATACACATAAACATTCTGGTCACATAATGGCCTTCTGCAAGCTAATTTGAAAAATGAAATAAAGCATTTCATTACTTGAAGAGTAGAACAACACGGACTTGGTTAACAATAAGAGATTTAGTGCATGGGAATAGAAGTTACATTCAACAGAACTGAGATTCAAACTCTTGACTTCTTCATTCCATAAGGCTATCAGGCAGACAAAAGTTCCCAAACAAAATCTTTGTATGGCTAAGAGGCACAAGACAGTCACACATGCATGTGCGCGCACACAAAACTCTCCTGCTTTATGATTGCCTGGCTGCTGAGATTATGAGCAGCTGCTACAATTCAGCTGCTGAGCCTCGGGTGGAATGAAGTAAGAGTCAAGACAACAAACAAAGAACTAAATTGATGACTGAGAAATTTCATGATATGGGGAACCGAGATCTCACAACACTTTGAGATACTGTCCTTATTTACTGACTTTCCACTTACTGTTTACCGCGTACAGTTCATTTACTGCTTACCATATTGCCGAGGGTACCATTTTACTTCTGGGTTTGTTGTACCACATTTCTGAGCCAATCGCTGTGTGAATATACCACCCCTCAACCTCCACCCAGTGCCTCCATTCAGAATTGTTTTTCTATGTTGTTCCATTTGCTTTGACCAATCTGCAGCTGGATTTCAGATTAGTAAAGAAATCTGTGTACGAACTAATGAGTGACAAAAAATACAAGGATAAATGGAATGCAAGAAATGCAGTATTGCATCGGTATTATCTCTCGTGATTTGAAATGGATGACAAAGTGATAAATGGGATCCCGGTAAGTGGAAAGTTGGTAAATCGAGAAATGAAATGTCGGTTGAAACATTACCAAGTACTCAGTGATTCTTGAATTGACTGAGATGGTATCAGGAATTGGAATTTAAATGAGATTTCCCATTTTGGAAAAATCTCATTTCAACCCTAGTCAAGCTATAGGACCATCCCTGACTGAGAACCACACTCCCAAGTCACAGTTTTACCACCCTGGCTATAGTGGGTAAGTACTGGGGGAGGGGGAGCAGTCACTTTTAGTTTCTATGCTATTTTCTCTCCCCCTCGCTCTCTGGTGGTGGACATTATATTTTACACACACATGGAATTTTGTGATTCATTTATATAAACAGCAAGAAAGTGCGTTCTCTATCATAAAAGTTATAGTTACTTAGATTGTAAGCCCCTTGGGATCGGGACCTGTCTCTAACTACTGATTGTACAGCACCAGGTATATTGCTTGCCTATATTATAATACTAGTTGTTAACCCGTGATAAATCATGGAATAATTTTATATGAATTAAAATTAAACTTGTTGTTAACCAACAACATGCCAGGCAACTATCCCAGCCGACTGGGACAGTGTGTTATCACTTTCCCCCACTTTCCCAGAGTGTCCACCATTGGCCATTATGGCTGGTCATCAGCAAGGCAGACAGGACGCCAGGCATAAGGGGGGACATGCAGATGCATATCTGTGTGTCTTCCCAGATGCACGTCTGCATGTCTTCCTAGTGTCCTGGAGAACGTTAGGGCTGATTCAGACATGCTTCAAAGAGCACTTACAGGTTCCGGCAGTGAGATGCAAATACAAAGAATGCCCAGCTCTGATGACATCTGAAAGGTGCCACATGCATGATTGAAGCTTGTTGGCACACTGACACATGCGCTCTACCAATCTGGTTTCTTCAGGTTGGTAGAGCGCATATGTCAGTGCACCAACAAGCTTTAATCATGCACACGGTGCCTTTCAGACGTCATCAAAGCTGCACATCCTTTGCTTCACATCCCGCTGCCAGCACTTGTAAATGCTCTTTGAAACACATCTGAATGAACTTCTAGCTATCTACGTTCAGACCTTTGGCCAAGGTCATTAGGCCTGTAACCTTCAATGATTAAAGATTTTGAGGATCTTTCCTTTTAGACCTCTATGACTTAATTAGTTAAGAGTAATAAACAAAACATCCTAAGGACTGAAACTTTGTGATACTTTCCTGTAAAGATAATATGTTAATTGAAGCATACAATTTTAAAAATAGAACTAAGAATAATTAAAGTATTTCTTTGTATACAAAATTAGCTGTAACTGTCCCATCAAATGATTTAAATATTCCTTGTAGGTTGGAACTAATTATCTTGAACTTTCAAGTCTGACATCCGTTGAACTCTTGAAAAGGCCAAATACTGTCCATGACTAAAGACTGGAGCTGGTAGGTAAAGTCCAATCTTACTGAAGGTTTGTCCTTGACTCTTATTAATAGTCATTGTGAAGGAGTTGAATGGGAAATTGACATCTTCTTATGATGAAGGAACGGACATATCTGAGGCACCAAGTTAATCCGAGGAATGAAGACTCGTTCACCTCTTGCTTCTCCCATTAATACTTCAGCATTAATGAAATTTCTCATCATCACTTTGGGAACAATTAGTCTGGTAATGTTACATAAACCTTCTGGTTGAGATTTTGAAGTAACATAATTCCTCCAACTTTTACTTGTAGTTTTGTTAACCATACCATACTTAATGTTGTGACTGTTTCTGGGGCCTGTGCTTGGTGGCTTTTTTTGGTGGGATTTATTTCTCCATGCAGTTGCAGACTGTTTTATAGGGGGTTTTGTATTCTTCTTGAGTGAATGTTCCTTGCTAGCGTGCATTTTTGTGCACTGCTTGGTTGGCATAATGATAAAATGGGTGCCCTCACTGCTGATGATGGGCAATGCTGTGGGTACACTACTGTTGGTTGCTTGTTTTTTTAAATTTCTGAATGCAGTTGCACATTTTTTAGGGTTGTCTTCTGGAGCAACTGTCCCACTCTTGCTAGCCTGCATTTTGAGGGTAGTGTTTTTCTGGGTAGTGCTTTGGCTGTGTGTTCAAGAACTTTGCAACAACTTTCCAAAGTTACCGAAGTTTTCCGACATTCTGTGCTTCAATCTCTGAAGTCTGAAGCTTTGGCAAGAACACCAAATTCCCTCCAAGTACTCAGACTGACTATTTGGAACTTCAAAAATTGGTCTGAATACCCAGAAGTACAATTCGGTTCAGACCTAATAGATGAGTGGAGGACTGAAGATTGTCCCTTAAACTTGAAAGGAAGGCCATGTTCTCCCATAAGTCCCTCTGCCCATGCATGTAAGAGCTGGCCAGGGGTTTAAGACAACATGCCAGAAGCACCATCTCCAAAACTCAGGGGAACTGTTCCTCTCACTGTAAAGATCTGGGGTGTGTCTCTCCCTTTCATCCTCTCTTCTGATTGCACTCACAATTGGTTGGGGGAAGGCATGGGAAGAGTGTTCTGCCTGTTCCAAAAATGAGAGGGCACTATGACATTTTCAGAATAGAATGGGGACCTTTGAAATGAAAAGCCCAAGATGGGCTTTGTGCTTCATGACCAACTGTAATACCAAAAGAATCTGATTTAAGTGCCCAGCAATTCTCTATAGGAGAGCGCCCAGATTTTTCAAATTGGGGGTATTCAAATTTAATGTAGACCACTGGGGATGCTATAGCATCTCCATGGCAACTACAGCAATTGGTTACATGGAAAATCACATTAGGAATATATCAGTGCAGTATATCAATGCAGCATATCAGCTGGAAAGGAGGAGGAGCCAACACCACATGACTGCAAAGCACTGCTAAGTGGATCACAGAGCATGGTTTGGAAAATGTCCTCTGCTAAAGTGTGCCTACAAAGCTACAGCTGAAATCCAATTAAAACTCAGTGTTTACAGCAATTTGGATCTCATTTTAATTCCTTCCTTCCCTTCTCTTAATGGGCTGATCTGGGATTTCAGATTAAGGAACACATAATTTCAGATCACATGTTATGCCTTCACTTATTGGTCCTCACAACATTTTGTATTACAAAAAGGAAAGAAAAAGAACCTACTTTTGAAAATTTGGACTTTTATCCAGTATGTTGCATGTTTTAAAGCTAAGAGGTTCTGCCTGTATAAATACTCGGGCATTTTTGTATATAAAATCCCATCAACTGCAATCCAAAGCAAGTTGCCCAGATATGTCAGATAAGAGAAGAAGACCATCAGTAGCCCACCAACATACACTATCATCTACTATTGGCTATGGTCAAAGAATTGGGCAGGTGTGTCTGGATGTGTATTGACTCTTGTCTCTGGTCCCACTACATACCAGCTAGAGTCTGATAGAATTTATGTTTCTCATGAAGCACGGTAGAAGTATAAATACAATAGTTAACTTAAGCATACTTTGATTCTTAGTCTGTTCCTGGAACTGTACCTCTAGGCACTACTTCGCACTTAGGGCAAATTGTCAGGTGGCAATTCCCTTCTCCCCTGAATATCTACTTCTGTCTTCATACTTTATAAAATAGGCATTTTTAAAGGACTGGGTTCTATTTTAGGTCAGTTTCCATATGCTAACTCTATCTTTTGTAATTATTGTTCCTCAAGCAATTCGCAAACAGCAAAATGTATTTTTCTTTACGTACATTGAAGCATTTGCCATCTTAGAAATGATGTCCTTGCTTCTGCTGATGAACAATAAACCCTCTGTTCAGTCAGCTATAACTTTGTTTTCTTGCTCGCTGTAAAATCTTGAGTTATTTTTCCTTGATTTGATGGGCAAATACATGGGAGAAGGCCTGTGTTTTAAATTTAGGAGTGTCAGAACTATCTTCTTTTTTTTTTACAAATCTAGCTGTCTCGGTCATTTTCTGTCAGGCAGAATCATGTCAAAACTGACAACTGGGCAATAACATTCAGTCTTGGAATTTGAATGGCCTTGGAATTTCCATGAGATAAGATCTACAAAATGGGTTATATTGCCACTTGGTAGTCATGATGGATTTCTCAAGATAGAGTCATAGATAATATTGCTTGATCTGAGTATCACTGTTGATGAAGAAATATTTCCATGATCTAAGTGGTGCTTGTGATGCTTTGCAAATTAAGTTACAGACTACTTGGACTTAACAATGAAACTATTCTTATTAAGAATAGCAGCTAGGGCTGAAACAAGATTTTGCCAAAATGGGAAACCTCATCAAAATCCTGGTTCCCAATATCATCTTGGTCAAACTGAGAACCTCTCAGTACTCGGTAATGTCTCAACCGACATTTCATTTCTCGGTTTACAGACTTTCCACTTACCAGGATCCCATTTACTGCTATTTCAAGATGCCTGAGTATTGCAATACTGATGCAATATTGCATTTCTTCCACTCCATTTTCCCTTGTAATTCCTTGTCACTCATTGGGTGGTAGACAGATTCCTTTACTAATCTGCACTCCAGTTGCAGATTAACTCAAATGTGGAAAACAACAAACCCAGAAGTAAAATGGCCACACTCAGCCATGTGGTAAGTGGTAAATGAATGGTCCATGGTAAACAGTAAGTGGAAAATCAGTAAGTCAGGACAGTATCTTGCAGTATTGCAAGAACTAAGAAATCTTATTGGTATTGGGAAATGGTCAGGAAATTGATCCCGGTTCCCAATATGGCAACATTTCTCATGAGCAGCAATTTAACTGCTCATTTCAGCCCCAATTGTTAGGAGACGAAAGCATGACAAGGGGTTTCCCAGTAACCAGATACAAGGAATCCCTAACCTCACACCGCTTTTAGATGAGGGCACTGAAGGAGCCTCCGGAGCCGCGCGTTAAGAGAGAAGCCGCACCGCACTGCTGCCGGAAGTGACATGCTCATTGCCAGCAACAACGGCGACTGGAGACGCGGTGCTTTGCAGAGGTGCGTTCTGGATACCTGAAAATTGAGGTCTCCAGAACGCGCCTCTGTAAAGTGCCAAGTCTCCAGCTGCCGCCGTTGCTGACAACGGGGATCACGTCACTTCCGGCAGCACAGCGCGTCTTCTTTCTTAACGCACGGCTCTGGAGGCGCTTTTCAGCACCCTCATCTAAAAGCGGTGTCAGAGAAACTAGGATATGGATGCCAACAATGAGGACAATGCTCCCTCAGGATGATATAGCAGCTAAGCTACAAGGCTATTGCCAGATCTCATCATTGGGAGCCACCTCCGTGTAGCACACGGGGCTAAGGTCCCAATGCTAGGTAGTTATTAGGAAACCAAGGAACAGTACAGAGAAGGGAAACCTGTGTGCAAGGAGAAGTCACCTCAGTACTCATAAGGCCAAGATTTGAAGGAGAACCCAGATCCAGAGTGCAAGTTAACAGAAACTATAATAAATCCAAGTCAAGACAGGCAGAGATGAGGGCTCAAGAGCAGCTATAAACCATAGAAGAAAGATATAACTCTAGAGCTTGAACCCCTCAGAGGGGATTCAGTGTTTCAAGAACAGACACCCTCCTACATTAGGAGAATCAGAGGGTAAGCGAGGGTGCTAGAGAAGCACCATAACATACATAAGATATGGCTCAACAGACAGAACTATTATTAGTTCTTCTTCAGCTTCAGTTCACTATCTTCCAATTATGAATTTAACCTCTTTAGCTATGCCGTATTTGAGTGCCTCTGTATATATAAACTTTGTAAAATTATTTGCTTGAGTGAGGCTCAGTTCTTTTCCCTCGGCTGTGCTCGAGGGATAGTTTAAGGAAATACCCTATCATAACTGTCTGTGCCCATGTAATCTGAGGAGGGTTAAATCTATAACTCACATTTTATTATATTGTGAATTTTATTCAGAGAGTTGACAGCATCTAATTTTCCCCATTATCAATAAGTATCCAGGTAGAGAGCCTGAATATTATGTTCAGATCCTCTTGGTTGATAACTTGATAACCACCCCAAACGTGGTGGCTGAATGTTTAAGTTCTTGAGAGCAGCAATTTAAAAGCAGAAAATAATGGTTAACTCTTAATAAGTGGAGTTGTGTTTTCAGTGATGATTGTTAATGGGCAATGGTTCCTGTATGGTTTATTTTGTTTTGGAAATCGGCATTGGATTTATCTTGTAAATGCCTATTGACTACACAATAAATTAATTATTCAATCAGTTCATTAATTCATACATACATAGGAAACTGGGCTAAACTAACCAGTGAGCATAGGAACTACAAGCAAGTATTAAGCAGGTACACCAAATGAAAGGAACAGGGAGCTAGGAACAAGGAATAAGGGAGAACAAGACACAGTTGGAAGGTGAGGGAGCACAGCAAACAAGGGGGAAACTGCCCTCAGCCTGGGAGGTAGGGGTCAAGCAAGCACGTAAGGTTATGCAGATACCCAGATACACACAATACAGAGATTAGGGGACTCAAACTGGGATAGAAGATCCAAACCAGGACTCAAGGTTGCAAAGGAGAAAACTAGGTCAAGTAATCAAGAAACAACGAGACACTCCAAGAGACTGGGAAAAGCAAGGATAACTAACAGGCACTCATAGCTATAAGGAAGGGGAACTCAGACAAGCAATAAACAAAATACTAAATGAAGCACTCGAGACTCAACACCACTAGGAATACACGCTAAAGGACAGGAATAATCAGATACTTCAAGGGTAATGGGAAGAGGGACTGGGATAAGCAATCAGGGTTTAACAAGACATTCCAGGATCAAGCTATAACACACCCTCAGTCTAGGGAAGTGGATGACCAGGCAAAAACTACAAAGAAACACTAACAAGCTACCAAGAGATAAGCAAACACCTTAAACCATCTAACATAGAATAATTAAACCCCTTCACAAGGGATTAAGAACAGATAAAGCAGAGGAACCAAGCAAACACTACAATCTATAAGGGGGCTGGAGGAAACAATCACAATACTAAAAGAGAACACATTCCAATTCACATAGATAGGAAGGAAAGCCCACAGGAAAAAAGGAGAAAGACTATGGATTGGAGGCTAAACAGTAAAATAGAAAGACACAACCTGACATCAAAGAACAGCTGAAGTCTGGGATAGGTGGGCAGAAAGCAGCAACCGAAATGTAGTGAGGTAACAGATGCTCTAACACAGGGATTCTCAACCTGGTTCTTGGGAGCACCAGAGTGCTCGGGGCAATGTATGAAAATGTTCCCCAAGCTGGCTGTCAGTAGTGTATCACTTTGAAACAGTCCTCCTTTGAATTGAATTAAACTGAATTGTAGAGGGGAGACAATCTATGCATATTTATGCAAATCATTCATGCAAATTGTGCAGTGCTCCCAAATAGTCACTTATGTCACTCCAGTGCTCGTGACTGGAGAAAGGTTGAGAACCCCTGCTCTAAAAGCTTCCTGTTGCCCCCCACCCCTGCAGCATGCCTTATTGGCTGGGGACCAATCAGGAAGCCAGATGGGCATAGCCAAGATTACAAAGAAGAAACCAAAATCTCTAGAACTCTTGACAGCAGCTGCCAGAAGGTAGCATAGAGGGGGGAGACCACAACCTCCAAAGATCAAGGCCAGAGTTTGAGGCCTGGTCCTTCTGACAATACTAATAGCATAACAGCAACCGTAGCCTATTGCTGACAAAAGCTCACTGGTCTCTCCTTTTCAATCTCATCTCCTGCCTTACAATAATAGAGGATACCCTTCGTTCTCTACAACTGTATCCAGCATTCTTACATAATGATTGCAGTCACTCTACACGGTGCTACAGCAATAATGGAGGTGCATTCAGACTATAGAACATAAAGAATGAAGCTAACTGAATTCTTGCTTTAGCTTCATTGCCACATCACCTGCTTTCACTGTATTCAGTTCACCATCCCTTGACTAGAGGTTGTCACTAAAGAATGTAAAACATTTAGGTCTTTCATCTCTCTACGGGTATTTAAGTCTTGAATCTTCCTTTGGCTGCAATCCTGAACCATCAAAGTCAATGGCAAATCTGATTGACTTTAAGGAGTGAAGACAACCCTCTCTCAAAGTGGGTGCAATCAGAACAATAACAACTGTACACTTGTAAATGAAAATTTAAGGTGAATATCAGTGCAGAATCAGGATACGTTGGTTTCATTTTCCATTGACAGTGGCAATGGTGTTGTGCCATGTTACAAGACAATATGTTGCCTAGAGATTGCCCTGGTACTCCAAAGGTGACTGCACAAAAGCATAAAGACCTAGTCCTCACTGGAGATGTACAGATTTGAGTCATCTGAACTCCATGGAGTTATGCCAATTTAAACCAGCTGAGGATCAAGACTATGATCCTCAGCTGGTGTATTAATTTCTATCTAGTTCATATTCTGTTTGTAAAGCTTGCAAAACTTTTCTTGGATATTTAGATATTAATATACATTTTTATGATCTACATGTTACCCATATACTCATACACGTGTTATCTGTTCTAAGTGTTATCTATTTTCTAAATAACCCACAAATTGCTTTTGAAGGTAAAGAGAAGACTCACATTGGGTAAAAACAGATGTGACTGTGGCCCAATTTGACCTGCTGTAACTTGGGACCCACTTGGACATGTACGCAGGTGCTGACAGATGTTGGCCCAGGATTGCCCCAGACTTTGTTAGTGAGTATCCCGAGCGATGACCTCGGCAAATCTCTGAGATCACAGCTTGGGCTAAGGCCCGCCTAGCCAGGCCACAATGGGCCAAAGCAGGCTAGCATGTCTATTGTGCCCCGGCACATGGCTGTGCCTCATTTTCTGCCATGGCTGCCCATCACGATGAAGGGGCAGGGTGCTGGGTACTCTGAGTCGATGGGGTTGCCACCTGCACGTTGTGCGCTCAGCCCTACCTGGACCATGCAGTCGATGGGACTGCTCCCTGGCCACAGGCATGGCAGTTCAGTGCCCCGACCTGACCCAGGCTGTGTCACCCATGATTTTTGACCCAGGGTGACTCAGGGAGTGGTCCTCCTGGCCTCACAGTGATTTGTGCGTTTACCCATTATTTTTGTCCCAAGAAATAAATGGTATCTACTATCACCATTTTACATTGTTGTCAAAATAGGGTGCGGTTGCCATGTTGGTCCCAAGTATAAGAGAAGAAAACAAAGTCATTCAGATAAATATTTTTTTAATGGACCAATTTCTGTTGGTGAGAATATGCAAGCTTTTGGCTGCATTCCAGAGGCATTCCTGAAGAAGGGCCCTGTGTGGCCTGAAAGCTTGCATCTGCGGTCCAACTGTGGTCTGAATTATTTTGTCTCTATCTCTTGCATTTAGGGAGGAAAGACATACGAGGAAGGGTCCCAGGTGGCCCAAAAGGAAGGGCTGATTAGAGGCCTGAGAGTGAGACTTCACCCAAGCCTGATGAGACCTGACTGATCGGATGGATCAGGCACACTTTCTGCCCAGGCACCTCAAGTTCAGGCCTCGTTGAGTTCTCTACCTCTGGGAAGCCCTGTCCTCCACAAAGCATGTGAAGCATGTGATTCTGAGTGCTCTTCAGGGAGCATGTTCACATTGGAAAGAGGTTGAGGCCCATCTTACTACTGCCTTGTTTTTGGTGTAGCCCCACCCCTAATGGAGGGCCACGGAGCTCTGTGGTTGGGGTGGAGGCACTCAGACAAAGCTGATCTGGGCTTAGCAGAGCATAGCTGCATTGGACTCAGGTCAATAGAAGGAACTCGGGATTTGCCATACAATGCCAAGGCAGTAGACCATGTAATCTAAATCTGAGCTCTGCAGTTCATAACGCTCCATAGAAAACTGTCAAGAGAAAAGGAAATGACAAAATGTGCACTAGGGCTGAGACGAGATCTCACAAATTAAGAAAATCTTTTCGAGAATGGGGATCATGACAAGATTTATCTGCTCAAGAATCTCATGATAATTGCCCATTCTCTCCACCATTCTCATGAGATCCTTAAAAAAAAGTTAAAAGCCTCTGCACATGTATACAATGGTCACCGGGGCCATTCTGCACATGTATGGCCCTTTTCTAAGATGGTACAGGCTGTGTTGGTGCCATTTCTGAAAAGGCAGTCAGTTCTGTGCAAGTGCAGACCAGCTACCCTTTTCCAAAATGAGACATACGTGGCACGCACCATCTTGGAAAAGGGCTGTGCATGCGCAGAACAGTCCCTGCAGCCATTCTGCTCAAGTGCAGAGGCTTTTTAAAGAACCATCAGTGAGATCTTGCGGATGGTTCTCGATTATTGTGAGATTCTCATGATATTCTCGCAAGAATATTAATAATTAAAAAATCTTGATTTAGTCCTAATGTGTACCTACAAGTGGTGCTAATGTAGGAAGATAACATACTGAAGCCAAATAAGAAACAATATTCATATTAAACTGAGCTCCCAATCAAGGTAGGACTGGTGAAAGTGAAAATGAGAAAAACAGTAGATTTTTCACTTTCTAGGTTAAGAACAATCAAGGGCAGTTTTGGATAACATATAATTTTTGATTGGTTCCTACCCACATAATGAGTTGACAAGAATATCTTCATTCTGATTAGGCAATTATGTCAAACACATATTTAATCAGCCACGCAGTTTACCAGACTAAAAAAACTACCACTGGAAACGAGAAGTTTTAAAGAGGTTTTAAGACTTTGAAGTGATATAAAAAAATTTAAGATGGAAGCAAAAGCAATAACAGTTGAAAAGGGTTTTATAACAGACTACGAGTCCTGTGGCAAGTACTTGCAGGGATTTTGCTCTGGGTAAAATTACTGACAGGGTGGTGTCTTGTAAGGCCATGTGCTAACTGCATACCACCCAACAGTACCTATTTAGAAGAGAAAGTCCCTCTTTGGGTCTCACTGTTTCTCTTTCAGGGGTTAAAGTCCCTCTTTCAGAAGAGAGAGACAAAAAAAACATCAGGCACCTCTGTCCTGGTTGTCTCCCCGGAAAAATCACTGAGAGGACAACGAGGGGATGAAATTACATAAACTTAGAGGAATAATAAGCAGGAGAGTTTCTGTCCTTCTTTGTACACTTGGAATGTTGAGAGGTGTGTACATGGAAGTCCATAAGGGGGTGGAGCTCATTCACTATGGGGTGGTGCTTACTGACTGAGGGTGCAAGGCTTGTTCCTACAGCTTCTGAAAACATTGGGAGGTATGTAACTGCATAACTGTCTGTAGTTTAAACAGTTATACAGTTACATATAAACTGTACTTATAAAGTTTCATATAAACAGAAGCAGGAATTTAACTTCTAAGGATCTGAGGGTGTGTTCTGGAGAGCAGAAGCCATATGCAAGAGGCACAGAGGTACATCCAATGATGACTTAGAGAGAAGAGAAAGGTGTGTTCCAGTGATAGGAAGCCTCGAGGCGTAGTTATAATAGGCGCAGCTACACTGGAGCTTAAAAGCCTGGGGGTGGGACACATGTATGTAGAGTGCATAGGCACACGTAAGTGAAACGATGCAGCAGAGGGCCCATTCAATCCTTGCTACCTCTCTGTCAAAGTCTCACTGATGACCTTAGATGTCCTTTCCAACTCTTAGTTTCTAGAAGAGGCACAAAGGTACCGCAGACAAAGAACTTAGGTAACGGAGGCCTCCAGACTGAGGGAGAACTGAGAAGCTCAGACCTAGTGCATTTTTACACGATCCTCATTTCTCCTGGACTTCTGAAATCTGGGAAAGACAAACTGGGGGTTGGGTGGGGGGGCACGGGAGGGTAGATGTTCACCCCCGCTATTAGAAGTCAGCCTGATGCCAATGGAAACAGTGGGCACTGGTGAACTAGCGCATGGGTTTTATAAGTCAGGGTTCCAAGCATACGCTAGTTAATCAGCATCTGCTGTTTCCAATGGCACCCAGCTGACTTCTGGTAACGGGGGTGAATGTCTAACTCCTCACCCTCCGTGTGTAAGTTGGTTTCTCTGAGACTTTCGAATTCCAGGAGAAATTAAGTTAATGTGAAAACAGCCCTAATTTCAGGTCTCAGGGAAAAGACTAACAAAGGGATTTGTGTTTGTGTCTTGGTCTGTCTTTGAGAACCATTAATGCCTACATAAGAACTGCAGCCTTGTGCGTTTGTTTGGACAGCTGGACCTAATTAAAGAGCAGAAGGGCAGTTATTATTATTATTATTATTATTTTATTAACAAATATTTATATAGCGCCAGCAGTGTACCTGGTACTTTACAAGGTAATAAAATAGACACGGTCCCTGCCCCTAGGGCTTACAATCTGAGAAGCAATCAGTTGGAAGCAGGAAGCTTACAATCAGTTGGAAGCAGGGTCTGCTTCTGCAAAGAACTGAATTACAAAAATTGCATTCTTACAAAAGATGTATGCTTTGACCTGTTTGATGTAAAACTAATTAAAAAGAAATAGCAAAAGGCCTGTTAGACTGGGGAAAGTGCCATGTTTCAGATAGCCTCCTTAATTTGATATTCAATTTTTAAGAAGTCTGTTTATGCTTTCAAAACATATTTAAACAGTAGCTTTAGTTTAAAAGACTAAACATGTAGGAGATGATGCAAGGTTTAACAGATTGCGTACTTTTGTTCTATCTCATATCTAATTAATGGTAATTTCTACAATGACAATTTTCTTTTCAAGTTAAGCTCATATAAGGTCATCTATAAAGCAATAGGCCCTCTACATACATCGGTCAACATTCTGTATTTTTATCTTCAAAGAATGAATTATTTGATTCAGATAACTTCCCAGAAATTCTGAATTTTTAAACTTTTCTGCAAAGGAATGAAAGGTTTCATCGTATTTGTGTTTCTGCAGGCATAAGGGGTGAAGTTCAAGCCTGGTTTTTTACAACTGTCAATCTATCTTTCCTACGCAATCATTTTAGATCGTTGTAATTATTTCTTGATCGGTTCAGAAAGCAATGAGAAAACAAGGACATGTAAGATGTAGGCACTTTCCATATTATCGCAGAAGCAGAATGCTCTCTAAACTGCATATGTAAGGATTAATAAAATGGAATTTTCAGAACACTGATTAATTCAGTAGCACAGAAAAAAAGAAGCCTTGATTAATCTGTGAACAAGTGGTGCTTCTCCTAGGATTCAAGAGTAAAGAGCAGAGTGATCAAAACTAAGCAAAAGAATCTTATTGAAAAAGAGGAAAGGAATGCAAAAGACAAGTTCTTTCTTTCTCTCTCTCTTGCTACTTCAACAAAAATCCTTTTAATCTGTGAGTGAAGAGAGATCCCCTTAAGATACAACAGTAAAGAATAAAGCATCCCAAATTGAGTAAAATAAAGGAAACTTTTAGAAGGAAACAGCCTTTTTTGTTTAATTATTTTATTCTCTTTTAGCTATCTCCCACTGGGACAGACACTGTTGAGTTTTTTATACTGCTTTGCTTTATCCCAGGGTATTTTAGCTATCCAAATTCAGAAATAAATACAATTCTGCCTAAGGGTATTTACTTGACACTGTCAAAAACTGTTTCTCATTTAAATGCTTCCATACGTGCTCTCTTTGGAAATTACTTTTTTGTCTCCATTCAGTTTGGTATATTATTGCCTATTAAAACAAAAATAAATTTTGAATTAAGTGCTATAACCAGGGGACACCCAACAATCAACAGGTGTAAAACAAGAAGTTGTCCTTTTTCATGCAACATACAATTAACCTATAGGACTCATTGCCAGAGGATGTTGTAAAGGCCAATACCATTACTGGGTTCAAAAAGGTTAGATGAGTATTTGGAGGATTATTATTATTAACAAACATTGATATAGCGCCAGCAGTGTACCTGGCACTTTACAAAGTAATAAAATAGACACGGTCCCTGCCCCTAGGGCTTACAATCTG
>QEPC01015474.1:600820-618715 GCA_003113815.1 Sphenodon punctatus | reverse complement strand
GGGGCCAAGTTACAGGCAGGGAGGGCTGTGGCCAATATGTATCTAGAAGATGCCACTCTAGCCCCAGGACCCACCGTCATGGGTCTGGGGCCATCATTCCCCGCACATAGGCAATGTCATTCCAACGCACCAAGAAACAGCCACTCCAGCCCCAGGACCGGCTGTCAGGGTTCTGGGACCAAGTTACAGGCAGGGAGGGCTGTGACCAATATCTTTAAGCTGCCACTCTAACCCCAGGACCCACCGTCATGGGTCTGGGGCTATCATATCTTGCACAGAGAGCCTTTTTTCGAACGTCTGAACCGAACCAAACCTGACCGAACCAAACAGCCAAACTTGAACATGGTGAATGGACCGAACGGGTGAACCGAATGGGTGAACCGAACCGAACGGACGAACCCAAATCGTGACCTGTTCTCCCATCCCTAGGAGAGGCTGGAGGTACTAGGGAGGCCGGAATAGAGGGAGGTTGTTAGAGAGGTTGGTGTGGCAGGGGTGGGCAAAAGAGAGTGGAGAGGCTGTAGGAATGTTTTCTGAGACACAGAGGAGTGAGGGGCATGGGAAAGCTGTGACAGGGTCATGCAGGTGGGGTAGGATAGGAGTTCCTAGTAGAGTGTAGAAGTGCAGAAGGTAATGCATTATGTATAGAAAGTTCCTAGTGGGGTCACAGGGGAAAGTCTCAGGGGGAAATTGCAGGGGATAGGGATGCAGACTACATTTCCCAGCATGTCAGACTAGAAAACATGGAGGCCCAAACATGCGTATGTGCATGGTGGTGCAGGGCCTTTAAAGTTACAGTGGCGGCGGCATCATCATCATCAATCATCATCATTATCATCATCCTCCTCCTCCTCATCGGGAGAGCAGCAGGCAACGAGAGTAACAGGTAGGTAGGTAGCTAGGTAGGTGGGCGACTAAGAGGTAGGCAAACAGGCAGTCCGGCGGGTGTCAGCAGTAGTTCCTTCCCCCATGTCCACGCTTCTGCTAAGGGGGTTTTGGTGGGGGGTGGTATTCTTTAAGCTCCCATTCATCTCTATGGAATCCTAACTGTGCATGTGTTGCGTAAGAGCAGCTTTGTGGTCTTTCCATAGAATAAAATGGGATTTTAAATATCTTATAACTTTAAAATCCTGGGTAGTGTTTTAAAAATAAAGTCAAGTGACTCTTAGGCCACAGGTATGAATTTTTAAAATGTTTTCAAGCCTTGACCTACAACTTAAAACACCTGTGGCTGATCAAATTGAGATGGTTGTAAATAAAGCAAAAAACTGCTCCTAAGCTTCCTCTCTTTCCAACTTCTCTATCTCCCCCGTTTTAAGTCCAATTTCTCTGAACATTGAACAGCTTAAGCCTCTCACCAAAGCAAACCTCCATTCAAAATTACACAGTGATAGCGTTAATTATTTAAATTGTATAACAAATAGAATGTTTGGGCTTTATAATGTAGCATGCAATACACCTTAACTTAGAGAGCCATTTCTGCCGCTCTATAATGATGACTAGCACAAGGGCTAGCGTAGGAAAGTCATTGATGTAACCTAGATAAACCATCTAGATTTCTCTGGCTTTCATTTCCATCCCCCAAATGGCCTATGTTGACCTTTTCCTGGTCTTTCACATTTGGGGGTGCACATTCATACTGTGAACATTTGCCAAGGCTCAACACCCCCCCCCCATTGAATTTAATTGTCAGGACTGAGCCTTGGCAAGCACCCTTTCTCCACACACACAAATTAAGCCCTGCTCAAGAGTAATCCTACTGAAATTCAAGGAGCTACTCAAGAAAGCGGCTTGAGGTTTATGCTTGTACTTCTTTAAGCAGTCAAATTTGGAAACGTTTAATGCAAATGCAACAATCCCTTTGAAAGCTCCTTATTTTCCCAGTGCCTGTCAGCTGTGGNCTGGCCAATTCAAGCCTGCAGCAGGGACAACCCCTTTGTCACCCAAGGGCCTGATCCTTCCCATTTACAGACTCTTTAATCTCTGGGTTCACAAGAGCTTGAGAACTCTTGTTGCTCACTTGTGTTCCAATGTTAGACACAGACACTTCTTCATTTTATTTATTTATTTATTTAATAAATTTATACCCCGCCCCTCCTGCCATGCAGTCCGGGGCTTCATAAAGATAAGAAGTAAGTTTATTGATTACGTAAGCAAGATTGTTGATACAAAGTGGTTACTAATAATCAAAGTTAAATATAATGCATTCCTGATCTATACTGGTTGAGTTCCTGAATAAGCATCTTACCCTACAAAGGACCATAAGTTCTTCTCAGTCCTTGATTTAAGCGACTGGGTCTTCAATCTTAGGGTTGCTAGAAAGCAAAGTTCCCTCTCTCCATTCATGGTTTCTAGCCTTGCTTGCTGGCAGGTTTTAGGATGCAGATGAGAGTGCTCAAGATGGCCAAGCGAGAGAGAGCTCTCCTCAAGGTGGCTTAATGGCCTCCTTAAATATCTTTCATGGTCTCTGTGTCTCTCGTTCCCACCTTAGAGAAATCTGAGGTCTGTCACGTAGGCAATGGTTGGCTGCATTAGCATTTTTAATGTCTCTGGCCATCCATCTGGGGCGAATCAACAAACTGTATTTTCATTTCCTGGAGCTTTTTCACGTGTGTCAGTCCTGATTTGGGTTTTACAGTTCTCAATTGTAACATTACATACATGTTGCATGTTTTTCTTTACATATTTACTAGGCTGTAGTCTACATGTAGGCCAGTATCATACATGTGTGACCCTATGTTCCTCTGTGACAGCCCCCCTGTAAGATTGCATGTGCAGTGGGCACGACAGTCCCCCATACCATGCATAGACTGGTGTGTCCTGTTGGTGAGCGTAGGGATATGTAACACCCCCCCCTACCTCCTTTCCATGTGTTTGAATCCTATTAAGGTTAGACCTTTGGTTTTCCAAACCCTCTGTCAGCCCTGTGGGGCTATTATGTTCATGTGTTTTCCACCATGTCATAGTGGAGTGATCCTCAGGATTCAGTGTTTCTGGGTTTAATATTTTGTAGGGGTATACCCTGAGGTGTCTATGTCCCTCTGCCCCGTGTTGCATGTGGGGTTCCCATGGCATATGCCCTTCAAGGAACATCAGTATGTGTTTGCATAAAACTGTGACAAATGGGTGGGAACACCATGTTAAAAACCTTGGTTCACCAGTTACAAACTTTGGTCATGTTTCCAGATTATCTGGCAGCCTGTTTCTTATTGGCTGTATTTCTGTTCCCTATGCCATAACTTCTTTGTCTGATTTACCTGGGTTATCCAGACTGTAGATCAGAAGTATTATTAGGAGACCAAAGCGGGAGTGTGGAGCATGTGTGGTACCTTTAACGCTACTGAGCATCCCCCCTTCTGTTGTCTGTGTAACTCTGCATTTGAAAACACTTTTCATCAGGAGCAATGCTGTAATTCCCAGTGGGTAAGCTGTTGTCTTTTGGCATTTGCATTCAAATCAATCCCCCAGCCAAAAACTGCTTTTGTGAAGAGGCTATTGTCAGCAGTCTCTCTTGTGCCCTGCCCCCAAGTTCTGTATGTACCTCCACGATCCCCTAGGTCCATATAATCGTGTATTTCTCCTTCTTGGGAGTCTGACTTTGTGACATGGGTGTGAGAACCCCCAAGTGTCCTCTCAGACCTCCCCACACAAAACTCTTGAGGATTCAGTTTACCAAGTGCAGCGGCTTGACCCTGGACACTCTGAACTGTTTCTTCCCCTTCAGTCTCTANCGAGCTGCCCTGAGGGGTGGGATAAAAATCTTTTATAAAATAAAATAAAATTTTCCCCATTTGCAAATGGAAGGCAAATTTCTAATTCAGTCACATTATACAAGTTTGTAATATTTGATGAATATTTGATACAGAATGAATATTAATTTTAGCCCTGCCTAAAGCAATAAGTATAAAAGCTCAGTAATCTGTAACAATGTGCAATTATGATAGTTACCTGTTGCTTGCCACATCTATCACCTCAGTGACCTGCAGTAACTAAGGTATCCTCCTACACTTTTAATAGGTGATACCTGGGAACCATATTAGCTATTGAGTGGCAAATGCTGAATTTTTCATGACACCCACTGTATTTGGTTGCAAGCCACTTACAGAGTTACTACAATTTCCTTTCACTAGGAAATGACAATAGTAACTGCTTGATTTTAGAGTTTCAGAAACTGGTTTATTTAGAGCTAGTTCAAAGTAAAACACTCCCAAGCTATTAATCTCTGTGTGAGGCTCGATTTTAATTTCCTTCAAACTACAAAAACATAAACTACGTCATACTGTCCCTTAAATATACCTTTAAAAGGCTAAGCAGTTTGAAAGCTTTGTGTGGCATTATATTTCATTGCAGGCAAATGATCAAGCATCTTGTTACTCTCCTGATTAAGAAAGCCTTTTTGTAACAAACAGATTTTACTGTGAAAATGTAATTAGAGATCTACCATTCATCTGAAAGCTGTCATTACTTGCATGCTTACTATGCTATAAATAGATTTCAAGTATTGAATGGAAAGCAGAGTATCGTAAATGACATCCCATCACTGAAGGTGTTTGTTAGGTACTGGGCTCCATCTCCTTATTTACATGCATCAGGCTTCATGGGGTGCCATCTTCCATACAATTCAGATGTCCTTTTGCCCCAGTACTGCGGGGGGAGCAGCCACTTTCACATCTTCGTGAATGTTACACTCCTTGTCTCTCCCTCTGTTCCCCTTCCTTCATCTCCCCCCTGCCCCCCATCTCTCAGATTGTAAGCCCTAGGACAGGGAGCGTGTCTATTCAATTAATTTGTAAAGCGCCAGGTACATTGCTGGTGCTATATAAATGCTTGCTAATAAATAATAATAATAAATGTATTTCCTGCTAATTGTTAATATTAAAGGAGAAGAAAATTTGACAGTTAAAAAGACTCAGGTGGATCTTGAGGACTTATAGAAGTACTTGTAGCAGATGCTTGATAATGAGTTACAATGAGAAACTACATATTAGCATATGTACATGCAAGAAAGGACTTGTAGTATATTAGTAGGAACCTTGGAGCTTTCATCCTATTCTTATATACTGAAGAGGGAGGGAGCTTTCATTAGGATTAGCTAGGTATATGAAACATGGTAGTTTCTTGTGATTGCAGAAAATGACACATGTTATACGTAAGAACATAAGAAATGCCATACTGGGTCAGACCAATGGTCCATTGAGCCCAGCTTCCTGACTCCAACAGTAGCCGTCCTAACTTGGAGAAGTATCCAAGAGGTCATAATGGAGTGATCCATTCCCTGCTGTTCACTCCCAGCTCTGGACAGCCAGCAGTTGCACACACACACCCCCAAAACGACTTGACTAATAGTCATTTATGAACCAGAGCGGCTCCTTTGGTCCGCCGGGGGTGCCTTCTTGGAGGTCCTCCGTGTTAAGCGGGGGGCCACAATGGAGAGGGCATTCTCAGTGACCGGGCCGCACCTTTCAAATTCCCTCCCGGAGGAAGCTCGCCTGGCCCCAAGTCTTTTAACATTCCGGTGAATTTGTAAAACCTGGCTGTTCGCCCAGGCCTTTGGGGAGGGAGGGGGGGAGGGTGAGTTAGGGTGGGGTTTTTATCCTCCTTCACCCTTATTTATTTGTTCCCTGGTCCTGTTTTAAATGTTTTATGTTTGTATTTTTATATTATATATATATATATAAATTTATTTATTTATTTATTTATTTATTTTCTTTTGAGATTGTTAGCTGCCCCGAGCTGTTTCAGGAGGGGCGGGTATAAATGTAATAAATAAATAAATAAATAAAATATAAAATATAATATAGTATGGGTTTCCCATGGTGATATGGAAAAGCCAGGATTTTTATGGGAGAATATGGGGTAGGGGAAGTGAGGGGATAATTGGAAGATTGGCGTGGTTGTTGAGGTTGCACAAGATTTTTTTTGTTTTTTTAAATGAGGTGTGGGAGCTGGGATGAGAGGGGTTTATACTGGTGTTTGTATGTTCTGACTTATATTATTGTATTTTTGTTTTATTGTAAGTTGCCCTAGGTCCTCTTTGGAGAAGAACGGGATATAAATCAGTTGTAGTAATAATAATAATAATAAATTAATAAATAATCCTTGTTTATACTCATCTATGCCACTGGCCTACACAATATCCTCTGACAGCAACTTCCAGTCCACAAGTTAATTGTACATTGAGCATACATTATAAATGTATGTATATTCACTAAAGCAAAAAACTTAACAGTTTAAAAATACACTTAAATGTACAACAGCTTTCTTAAAATACACACAAAAACACAATTCAGTACAATTACAGTTCAACACCTTCCACTCCATGCATTGCAACAAAGCTGCCGCTGCCTGAAAATAACATCAGTTGTCAAAGTTTTGACCTCTGAATAAAACATAGGGTGATTTCAGACGTTACGTTTGTCTGAAATCACCACAGTCAACCTCAGTCAATCACGGAGGGTTGGTGGGGTGGTGGTGGTGAACAGAGGTGAACATCTGTTTGCGCGCATCCAGATGTTCACCTCAGTCAATCACCCCCCGCAGTGAATCTAACCACGCTTTGTTCTCCCGCAGCACGGCGGCGAAAGAAGCATGGTTAGGAGGAATCTGGAACGCGGTGAAGGAAAATTAGCATCTGTTACCTTACCTCCAACTGTGTTCCGGGGTCCCAGCGGCGGGTGGTGGGCGGCGGCAGCGGCTGGATAGGCCACTGTGTCTGCCTGTCTCGGGGAGCGCTGGGGGCAGGGCTGTGCGGCCGCATGCTGACTCGCACAGCCCCACCCCCTCCTGGAGGGGGGTGCCCCTTTAGATGTTACAGCCGGGCGCTTTCACCACGGGCGTGTTTTGGCGGTCCCCACGGCCGGGGGCAAAGGGGGAAATGTCTGTTGGCTCTCCCCTTCACCCCTAGCCATGGTCTGAACCACCCCACAGTCCGTGGTGAAAGTACCCAGCCGTAACATCTGAAATCACCCTTAGACTTGGTTTTTTACCTGTGCTAGGTCCAGGAGTGTTGGGGCCCTGGGCAAAATGGTGGCATGGGCTTCTTACTAATAAGAACTCTATGGTGTTGGATAGTATTTTTGTTGGACTCTTGAGATTGTTGGTTTGATACTGTTTTTAACTATGCTAATATTGGTTTTTTATGGCTGTTCTATTGCGATGTGAGCCGTCCCGAGCTGCGTGTCAGGAGGGGCGGGGTATACATTTTGTATAAAATAAATAAATTAAATAAAGGATGTTTGGCAGATACACACTGATTTAGACAGAGGAAAATGTCACTGTACTCAACTTTTCTTGTTCATTTAAACATAACATCATGGGCCCAGGGTTCCCTGCATTACAGGCCTGTATGTTACATGTATGTTGTTATTTCTAGTTGGGTCTCACGTTGGAAGGCCCCTCCTGAACTGCCAGTAGGGATGTGCAAATGTGCTTTGGATGTTCGGAGTTCGGGCCAAACTCGGCCTGTTCAGATGACCGAACCGAACGTCCAAACCGTACGTTCAATCGGCTGAACAGTTCAGAAAAGTTTAGATGAGTTCGGGGTTGGGAAAAACGTGACTTTGGGTGGGGAAAATGTGACTGGAAGGGGGAGGCAGCTGAGGAGCAGACTTCCTGGCACCAAGGGTGGGCACCAGGGGTGGCTTCAGGGCCAAAAATGCCGATAACAAAAAATTTTCAGTTTCGGTACCAATAGCACTTTTTTGAATGTTCGGCCAAACCGAACTCCACTGAACTGAACAGCTGAACCCGAATTCGGGTTTCAAACTGAATGACCGAACGTCTGAATATCCGAACGGCGTTCTGTTTGCCCATCCCTAACTGCCAGGGCTTCCTATATTTGAAATTCTGTGGGCCTGTATTTATGCCAGTGGTTTTAGGGTGGCCATACCTCCCCTTTAAAAGAGAACGCTTATGAAAAATACATGGTGCAGAGCTGCATTGGTTGCAGTGCAGCCCTGCACCATGTATTTTTCATAAGCATCCTCTTTTAAAGGGGAGGTATGTCCACCATAAGTGGCTCTCATGCTCATATTGTCATTACAAGTTTACTTACAGACTCTAAGTATTGGGAGCCCTATATGGTCATACAATCTGTAGTATTCTGGATCCAGACCTCTTTGTTATAACATTTTCACAATCTGAGATGGATGCGGAGGGGGTCTCCACTGGAGCTGCTCCAGGGGTGAACCCCATGTCCGCCTGCTTGCAGCCCCACCTGGGTCAGCTTCAGATGGACCCCGTGTGTTCCCCAGCCCATGGTCTGATCACATGTGCTGCCCTCCCCTCCATCTCCCGCCAGCTGCAGGTGACAGATTGCTCGACTTTCTAGGCTGGTGCCCACAACTGTATGGTGTTGTTGTCCAGGACAACGGCATGCCAAAATGGAAAAGCACCATGGGTCCACTGAGCAGACGGACAGTTACTCTGCTTCAGGCCAGTACCCTGGGTTTGTCTGGTTCCACCTTTTAGATGGACAGGCCACCTGGGGGGTCAAGCAGGCTGGTGCGTCTAGCACCGGAGCAGCCTGTCCATCTAAAAACACCCAATGTAGTAACGCCTGATATTAAACTAGTGTAAATAAAAGCAGAATGAGCTGCCTGAATACAAAGAATTTTAAGATTTTGAGAATATATATCAGTGGCAGGGAAAGTTACCCATTGCAAGGATCAGAAACATTTCTTGGCTGGCCTACTGCCAGACATTTACAGAAAAGGAGCTCAAAATGCCCAAGTGGGGAGATGGAATTATATATGCATCATATTATAGTAATGCAACAGATATTTCACTCTCTCACTGAAAACATGAAGGCATTTAACAAATTCTGTAGTCAATTAAATGATGCACTAAAGCTCACCCTGTGCAGTTTAGGGGCAGCTTTGTTAATGTCTGTCCTTCCTTTGTTTAAAACCCAAGAGGAGACATGGCAGCAGTCTTCAAATAGCTAAAGGATTACCACAAAAAAGATGGCAAGGAACTGTTCTGCACTGCTACCGCGGGCAGGACTAGAAATAATGGGCTCACGGTACAGGAAGGGAGATTTCAGTTAAATATCAGGAAACGCTTCCTAACAGCAAGGCCCTTTTCATACAAAACATACCCCCCCCTTGCCCACGTGGGCAACTGGATGGGCGAGGGGAGACGTCCGTGTGACAGCAAGTGTGGATGGGTGGGGGTGCGTGCACACTCCCGCGTTCCACTCCCCTCCACCCGTCACCCACGCATGGAGGCATTAGGGGAAATGGAGATGCTTCCGTGTGTGGAGGTGGTTGTGTGTCTGTGTGTTGGGCCGCACACATGCCACTGCCTCTACCCATTCCCCATGGACCGCTGTGCCTCCACGGTCCGTTTAAAAAGAGCCTAAGAGCTGTGCAGCAATGGAACAAGTTTCCCAGTGTGGTTGTAGGCCCCCCATCACTGACCCTTTTAAAACGGACCACATGGGTGGGGGAATGGGTGTGCGGCCGTGGTGGGCGGAGGTGGGTGTGCTCCCTTTCCCACGAGTGCACACCCATCTCCACCCACGGAGCCTCCTCCATTTTGTCAGATCGCTCCATGGGTGAGTGATGGGTGGAGGTGGGTGTGTGCCAGGAGCGCACCCTTCCCACCCACCACCTGTGGTGTTTCCACGGGCGCACACCCATCCCCCCATCACCGTAGCCCCACCACCACCCACCCACCCACACTCTCAGTGGGCGTGGGGGGGAGCGTCTGTGTAAAAAAGGTCACTGAAGGTTTTAAAAAAGAAGCTGGACAGCCATCTGTTGGGAAAGTGCTAACTGTAGTCATCCTGCATCCAAGCAATGGGACTGGATTAGATGACCCTCAAAGCCCTTTCCAAAGCTTCTGTGATTCTTTTAGACAACTTATATATTGGTTCTTAGCAACGTGTGGGGTGAGGGAACAGAAGGAGAACCAAAATCATGGATTGGGAACCACTCCTCCTTTCCCCTCTTTCACATCCACCCCCAGTTGATGATTTACATGACAAGATCAGGGAACAGATGGATCACTTAATCAACTATCCTTTCACACCTGTGTCCATGGATTCAAATCATGAGATAGACACATGCACCTGATTTTAGCAGGCCCTTTCCTGATTCTAGAAGGTATGTACTGAAATCTGTACTGCACCTTATAGCACAAAATTAAAAATAATAATAAAAGTTACAGAAATGTCAGGAGAGTGAGAAACAAAATTACATGAGTGCATCAAAAAGCACACCAATATCACGTGCCACTAAGACTGGTAGTGTCACATCCCTGTGAAAGGAATTTTGCACTTGAGATAATGTTCACAGAGGAGGCATGTCAGTTAGAGCTAATGTATTCAGATCTGGCCACTACAAATTGTAACCATTATTGCCCCGAGTACATAGAATGATATATTAAGTGCCTTAACAGCAAATCAATATCGCCTCCATAATTACTGTGCTACCAGAGCAAACCCTTTGCAATCACTCTTCCAAAAGCCAAGAGCATGTTTATTCTTTCAGGATGGAATGCCAATCTGTACAAATATGTTCATCAAAGTCTGTCTGGGGCAAACTTGTTTGCCATCCCAGCCATATGAAATAAAGTTAAATGGATTTTTGTAACACAAAGCTGGTCATTATCATTTCCGCTGCTCTTGACTGACAGCATGTGACAGCTTGTTATGATTAAGGGACATCACTTGAAAGGAAAGCAAGTCTGGAAAGGATTCCAAATAAAACACTAAAGTGTGGGGGAAAGACTTGGGAGACAGCGGTGGCTGGTGGATTTGCAGGTAGGGGTGGTAGTGGGTGTGGGTTGGCAGGGAGGAGGGGAGGGGTAGAAATTGGAGGGGATGGATGAGGGGAGAGAGGCAGAAATGAGGGTAGCAGAGGGAGGGAGGAGGGGAAAGGTAGATGAGAAGGCTGAGAGGGAGGGGAGGCGTAAAAACGGAAGGAGGGAAGCAGAAACAGGGTGGGTGGAAGGCAGGGATGAGGAGAAGGGTAGAAATAGGAAGGTGGATGTTGGGGGAGAGAAGCAGGGAAGGATGATAGAAACAGGGTGAGTGAAGGGGAAGAAGGGGAGGGGTAGAAAACAGGGGAAGGGGGAAGAGGTGGGTGAAGGGGAGGAGAGGTAGAAAACAGAGGGGAGGAGGAAAAGGAACAGAGGGTGGGGTAGAAATGGAAGGACCTGGTGAAGGCAGGGAGGAGGAGGGAAACACAAGGTGGGGGAAACAGGGCAGAGGGGAGGGATAAAAACAGAGGGTGGGTGGGAAGGGAGGGGGGAGGGATAGAAACAGAGGGTGGAGGTGAAGGAACGAAGAAGGTCGAAACAGAGGATGGAGGTGAAATCAAGAAAAGGTAGAGCCAGGGAGAGAGAGGAGTACTCACTGGCTGCAGAGTTTGGAAGCCATTTTGGATCTCTGGGGAGGGAGGTATGGCTCCTGGTAATGGCAACAAAGACACCATGCCCCCTCTCCTTTCTGCTGGAGCTGCTATTGGCCTGAGGCAGTCTGGCTCACCACCTGGAAGCTGTTTTGATTGTGGGGGTTACTGCACTGGGAACTGCAGGGAGCCTCCCCAACCCCTATCTCCAGCCTCTCCCCTTGCTGCCCTACTGGAGTCACCCTCAGTACTTGCGGATATAGCCTTTGCTCACTGACAGGGGAGCTGGAAGGGTTGCCACGGAAACACCCTGACTGGAACTCTGGAGAGTGAGTGAGTGAAGTTCTCTTAGGACCTCTGAGAGAGAGAGACAGGCTGCTTTTACACATGCATGGCACACACACAGCATGAAATCACCCCGTGTGTAAAAATCCCATGGGCAGGGTTTAGACATGACATCTCACATGTTATAGCCAGTTGCGCATTCTTTGAAAACCACAAATTAAATAGAGTTCACGGTTTTAAAAGAATGCACAACCAGCTATAATGCATCAGGTGTCGTGTCTATACACCGCCCGTGGGAGTTTTACATGTGGCATGATTTACAACTGATATATGTTGCATTGGATCTTCCTGCCTGATCTCCTCAGTGTTTGCCTGATCTCAAGAACTACAGTTGTGGGACAGAACTATTGGGGAGAGAAATAATATACTGATTCTGTAATAACATGAAGAGTGATTATATATTATATATATAATATATATATAGTATATTTTTTGTAGATGTAGATTGACAAACAGAGGTAGATGGAAAGATAAAAAAAACTGATGCTGAAGCTGGAGCTAAACATTTTGGCTTCCACTTTTGTCAGTAGCATACCAAGTTCCAAATGGTGCCCAGAGATAGGTGACAATTAGAGGAATACTGTGGTCTGAAAATTCCAAGGCTATCTAGCTAGCCTCAGGAAGGACAGTTTCCTGTCCTTCCTGAGTGGTTGCCCTGTTCTACCCGTTCCCCCATCCTGGGATTTGGTACCCCCTTCCCTGCACCCCCATTCATGACCACCCCCTTCCTGGGTTCCCTGTGTGTGTCAGGGTGGAGAAGCGGCCCGGAGGTGTGCGCTTGACCCAGATACTCTGTGATGATTCGTGCTGTGGATTCTTAATCCTAGAAGCCATATACGATACTGAGGGTTGTTTTCCCAGGCATACCTCCTTGGTGCCCAGCTTCAGTGCAGCTGCGACCCCTTGCAGCTTTCCGCTGCGTTCCCATCCTCTCTTCCCCCTCACAGGCAGAGGCCCGGCCAGGGCTTGGTGGCTGGCACCTCTACTTGGCCGGGCGTTGCAGGCTTGCATCCTGAACAAGCTCTTCTGCAAATTGGTCAAGCCTTGCCCAGTGGTGAATCACGTGGCCACCCAGTAGCAGACATTGGATTGCCAGGGCACAGTATCCGTGGCACAGCAGAATTGGCATTGGCAGCAGCAGCAGACATTTGATTGTCTGGTACCAGAACCCATGGCACAGCGGAGGCAGCATTGGCAGCAGCAGCAGACACTGGATTGCCTGGTTGTAGAACCCAGGGTACAGCAGAGGCAGCATTGGAAACAGCAGCAAACATTGGATTGCCAGGGCACAGAACCCATGGCACAGCAGAGGCAGCATTGGAAGCAGAGGCAGACATTGGATTGCCTGGGCACAGAACCCATGGCACAGCAGAGACAGCAGAAGCGGACATTGGATTGCCAGGGTACAGAACCCAAGGCACAGCAGAGGCAGCACTGGCAGCAGCAGATGACATTGGATTGCCTGGGCACCGAATCCATGGCACAGAATGCAGAGGCAGCATTAGCAGCAGCAGGAGACATTGGATTGCCGGGGCACAGAACCCCTGGCACAGCAGAGGCAGAATTGGCAGCAGCAGGTATTGAATTGCCAGGGCACAGTACCCGTGGCACAGCAGAGGTGGCATCAGCAGCATAGATTGGTTGGCCAGGGCACAAAGTCTGTGGCACTGCAGAGGCGGCATCAGCAGCAGCCTCTGGCTTGCCAGGGCACAGAACCCGAGGAACAGCAGAGACGGCAGCAGCAGGATTTGCCTGTGCGAAGCACCCATGGAGCCAGGATGGTAGGATTTGCCAGGGAAGAGCTCCCATACAGCAGCAGATGGCAGCAGCAGGATTGCGTGGGCACATTTGGATTTGCCAGGACAGAGCACCCATAGACCAGCAGACAGCAGCAGCGGGATTACCAGACCAGTGGGGCACATCACCCAGGGTTTCCAGGGCAGGAAGACAGGCACCTTGGCATGAGAAGCAGGCAGGCTGGAGCAGGACTTCAGCTTTGCTCAAAGGGTGGGCAGACAGGCACTTTGGCATGAGCTGAAGGCAGACCAAGACAGGGTTCGAGGTTGGCAACCAGGGCGAGCAGACAGGCAGCATGGCATGAGTATCAGAAGGCAAGCTGAGGCAGGCTTTGAGGTTAGCAGCCTGGGTGGGCAGAGAGACACTTTGGCATGAGCATTGGAAGGCAGACTGAGGTAGGGTTTGAGGTTAGCAACCTGGGTAGGTGGCAGACAGGCAGCGTGACATGAGCATCGGAAGGCAGACTGAGGCAGACTTTGATCTTGGCAGCCTGGGTGGGCAGACAGGCAGCATGGCATGAAAAGCAGTAGGGAAGGCAGGCTGAGGCAGGGTTAGAGGTTGGCAACCTGGGTGGGAAGACAGGCAGCGTGGCATGAGAGGCAGTAGGGAAGGCAGGCTGGGACCTTGACAGGGCACTCAGATAGGCTGGCAAAGACTGTGCAGCATGAGAGAAAGCCAGTCAGATAGGTGGGCTGAGATTGTCTAGCTAGAGGCCGGCTGGCAGGCTTACAGCTTCCCAATGCCACCCCGCATCATGAGGTCAGTCAGTAAGAGAGAGAGAGGGGCAGGGTGGGCGCCGAGCATTGGAAAGGAGGGCCAGCACCTCAGCAGCAGCAGCCCAGATTGAGGAGGAGCCCCGTCCCAAGACTGCCCCTGGCATGGGATGGCGTGTGCCACTGCACCATCAATCCATGTCCAGGGGCAGCTCGGGGAATCCCAGCAGCAGAAGGTTCACCTTAAGGAACAGCAACTGCTCCACCAACTTGGCCCTCAGTCTCAGGCGGTGCAGTGAGAAAATGTCCCCCACCATGGAGAACACCTGCTCGCTGGGGACACTCATTTGTGGGCAGGACAACAGACTCTTGGCCACTTTGGACATTGCCGGCCTCATGGTGGTCTTGCCAGCCTGATAGGCCAAGGGATCAATGCATGGCTCCTCCTCTAGGTAGCTCTCTGCTGCTGCTGAGGCGCTGTCGTACTCCCTCGTGTAGCTCTGCTTAGACACCACCTCCACCACTCGCCTCAGCCACGATGCCTGCCCTGCTGTGCATGGGCCCATGCTTGACATAGTGGCCTACACATAGGAGCTGCTGCTGCTGGAAATAGGGGTGCTGCTGCTGCTGAGCCTGCTGCTGGTGCTATTACTGCAAGGGCTGGGGGCAGGGATAGACTCCGCCAGCTGATAGGGGTCGCTGCTCCCACCATGCCCAGGGGCATCCTGCTGCTGCTGCTGCCGCCACCGTGCACTCTCCATAGCCCTCTTTGTCTGCCGGACCCTCTCCACTAGCTCACCCTTCCAGTGCCCTGTGTCTGGCGTGCCACACTGCCCTTGACCCTGGGGTCCAGCATGGTTGCAAAAACCATATTCCTCCTGCTGCAGGAGCTCATAGAACCACACCTTCAGCTGCTGCACCAGGGCAACCGCCTCAGCTGCCAGCTTCTTTCCCTGAGGGCCACAATCCCATCCCTGGAGAATTTCCTCCAGCCTCCTCAAGAGACTCTGGACCAGAGGGGTCACCTGGCTGATGGTGGCCATGGACGAGCTGATGGTCTCCGTCCTGGCCAGGAACCATCTCAGCACAAAGACCGTATGAGTCAGGATCTCACAAAAAAAACAATAAAACAAAGGAGGTGTCCTGCTGTCCATCACCAGTTGAACCTGATGCAAGGTGGCTTTCTGCTTGAGAAGCTGTTCTAGCATCAGGAACATTGAATTCCACCTGGTGGACACATCCTGCAGCAGCTGGTGCACTGGGAGCCTTGCTCAGCCTGCTTCGACCAGAGGAGGTCACTGCCCTTCATGCTCCGGTTAAAGAAACCGGCCAGCTTCCTCCCCTCCTCGATCAGGGAGCTAAGGGTGCCGGCCCCAATCCCCTTCTCCCCAAAGCCCAGAGTGTCCCTGACCACCAGGTGAAGGGTGTGTGCAGCGTAAGGGATTCTGGTGAAGCCCCCCTCATGGATTGCCCTCAATATGTTGTCCGCGTTGTCCGTCACCACACACCTGTTGATGAAGGGTGCGCCTGGCGTGACCCACTCCCTCACCATGGCGGTCAGGGCTGCCTCAATGTTCCAAGCAGTGTGGAGGGCCATCCATTGCTTCTGCTTGAAGCAGGGTTCACCTATACCCTGCTACGGGACCCCTCCTGCCACTGCCAAATGCTGCGTCCGGGTCCTGTCACCATTGCGTCATCACTGCCAGGTAGGCGTGCTGAGCATTCCTGCTCGACCACAGGTCTGTGGTGAAGTGGACAGTGTCACCCCCAGCCCCTGCCAGCTGCTCCCTCACCCACTCCTTTAAAGCCCGGTATAAGGCTGGCACCACCTGCCAACTCAGGGTGGTGCATGAGGGCAGTTTAAACTGGGAGGCCAGGAAGCCAATCAGATGCCTAAGCCCCATGTCCCCGACTGCCGAGAAGGGTTGCCCATTCAGCGTTAGCATTTCCCCCAACATGTGCATGGCTTTAAGTTGAAAGCCACATCACCCTCCACGTCCTGCAGCTACCGATGGACTTGGCAGCTGCCCCCACCCCAGCTCCCCCATGGTGTACTGATGCTGCTCCCCCCCTAGCAGGAATACCAGCATTCCTACTGCTAGAAGTAGCTGCTCGAGGACGCTTGCCCGCTGATGGAGATGGACGACTGGACACTGCAGTCGGGAATCCACCGGCGTCCACTGCCTCTATCTGCCCACTTAGCAGTACAATGGTGTGGCATCCTTTGAGGTGCCTTTCAGCAGATAGGAGAAAACAGCCTTGCAGATGTTTTAGTTAATTGGCTTTGTTTAGGCACCTTACTATATAAACAGTCTAGCTTAAATTGTTTTGGGAATAAGTTGTTGAGTATGTAAACAATTGCTGTAACCTTTTACCTATGTATGACGTTGCTTTGAGTGACATGCCTGTATCTCTTTGCTTGAAGTGTAACCTATAAAATACCTATGTAATCTGCAATCCAGCAGACCAGTCTGTATCCTTGCATGGATTCAGTTCTGCTCTCTCTCTGTGCTTTGAGATCAATAAAGAAACTGACAGATTTCACCAACAGCAGTGTGTGAGTATAAAATATTCCTCGACACCCCTATAGCTGTTGCTGCTACTGCTGCTGCTCCTCTCCCTGCTGCCATTGCCTGGGGATTGGGCCCTGCCTCTAGCAGCTGGGGTGGGATCCACCAGTCCTGGACTGCTGGGGATCACTTCAATATTGGGGGACATTGGTGGCCCTGGAGGAACATCCAACCCCGAAGCACCTGCTTCCGCAGCAGAGACAGTCACAGCCTCCTGGACTGAAGGCCTTCCAGTGCCCTGAGTGGCAGTGGACGACGCTGGCAGAAAGTGACGCCGAACCACACCCCTAGTGCCACTGCTGGGAGCCTCTGAAGCTTGTCTGCCAAAATCAGGCCTGTGCAGTTTGGGGTGTGGTGATGGGCTCGGGCTGCTACTAATGTCTGCCACTCTGCTGGCATAGCCCCTGCCACCTCTGCCACATGCCCCATTGCCCACCTTATGGGCAGCAGACCGGCCTCTCCTGCTTCCCTTCTCCATTTCTCCCACTCAAAGAATGCACTGGAAGGTTTTATATTTTTTTTAATTCAAATTTGTAATCTAATATATATATCTACACTAACTCTAACTGCTATTAACTATTCTAAAACCTATGGAACTAAATGGAATATTATCAAATATCTACAAAGGCCTGGTCCTACAAACACACTATAAAATATTAAAACTGAATCCTACACACTATATCTATCTCTATAACTAAGCTAACTCCTACATCTATCTATCTATCTATCTATCTACATTAGGGGTGGGAAACCGGTAGAATCCGGTATCCGATAATGCCGGTATCGGGCGTACCGGCATTATCGGATTCGGCCCGGTAATCCGGAACCGGTACCGGATTTCGGGGTACCGGTTTTTTTACATTGCAGCCATTTAAAAATGGCTGCAATGTAAAAAAAATTAAAGCCCCAGCTAAAAAGTTTTTTTAAAAAAAACCTCCCCGAGTCCAGGCTGCGCGGGTGGAAGGGGGGACACCCCCCACCCACCCTGCCCAGCCTGGCTTTTTGTTTAAAAAAAGAGTAAGCGCGACCCCGAGGCGAGGCGAGCCCACCCCCCAGCACCAGCGGCCGCGGCGTCCCCGCAGCCGCCGGTAAGTATGACCCTGACCCGATCCCTGG
>QEPC01015474.1:572536-600684 GCA_003113815.1 Sphenodon punctatus | reverse complement strand
GGGGGGCTGGGAGCCAGGACTCCTGGGTTCTCTGGGAGGGGACTTGGGGCTAGTGGGTTAGAGCAGGGGGGCTGGGAGCCAGAACTCCTGGGTCCCCCCCTCCCTGCCCCAGGTCCCGGTGGCTCCAGAGCAAGGGAGGGGCCTGCAAAGCACTTACTAGATGCCTTTTCACATGGGCGGACTCTGCTCCACTGGGAGTCCAGTCAGTCTGCCCCAGTCGGGTCCCAGGGAGCTCCAGAGCAACGAGGGCACAGAGAAATCCCTTTGGGGTTGGGGAGAAATTGGGGGTGGTACGGGGGGGAGGCCTCATCATGGGGCCATGTGACACATGCCGGCCCTGCCCCCGGGCAGCTACACCACTACATGAAGGGGAGGCAAAAGAACTTATTGGGGGAGAAGCTGGCTGTAGCCTGCCAATCTCGCCTAGCCAGGCAAGCAAGGGACCCCAGCTGGTCACCCACCCTGCTTCCCTGCTCTCCTCTCCCTCTGTCCACACCTTGCCAGAGGGAGTGAATCCCTGGGGGAAGGGCGTTGTTTTGGTCACATGCGCTCACGCAGCCAGGAAGTTAATTCAGTGCTTTCAATCGGGGCTGGGGAGCGCTGCAGGAGGCATAAAGGACTGGAATGGCTGCTGCTGCTGCAGGGACTCACATGATGCAGAGGTGTCATGGGGAGGGGGTAATCTAGGGTAAGGATCCCAAGGGGTGGTGTCAGACGCCCACAGACTCTCTAATGCATTCCCCAGGAGGCAAAAACCCAGCATGGCTTTCCGAGACTGCTCACAGGGTGTAAGTTGCCCGTCAGGATAGTGGTTTGGCCCTTGAAATCCACGAAGGATTAGGCCTATCTCATCATAGGACGCCGGATCACCTGTGCTGAAGCAATCCTCCTTTCCTACCTCCCACCTTACAAACACACCCCAGGCACCCCACAAGGGAAGAAAGGGAAGTGCACGATGTGTGGGGGCACAGGGAATGGGTCCCAAGGCAAGAAGGTGCAGATAGGGCTGGACTCTTACAGGAGGGAGGGGGGCAGGCATCCCCAGGAAGGGGAAAGGATGACTCATGCCCTCATTGTCCCAACAACCACGACTATAAAGCAAACTCACCGGATATAGGAGGAAAAAGGGGGGTAGGATCACACTCACTCAATCCACCGAGGCACTGTGCACAGTCGTTCCGGGGGAGGGGGAATAAGGGTAGGCAGGCTCATCACAACACCAAGCTCCGGGTCTCTCCTTCCAAATTGTTCTCTCTTTCTCTCTCTCTCTCAAGTGCAGGGGGGGCCAGTCTAACAGATCACTGGCGCTGCGTGCCTTGCAGTGCCGGTGTTTAAAGTGAAGGCCACGCCTCCATTCCGTGCCTGAAGTCGCGCTGAGTCGCGGCGTGCCGGAGGCCCTGCCCCTGTGCCCTGTGCAGTGTCTGGGGGCGACACGTGGGGCATCTGTTGGGGGAGTTGCTGGGCAACTGCTGCTTCTGGGTTCATCCGGGTGGGCGGAGCCTGCTGCCCGTGTGCAGAGTCTGCTGCCGGGTGCACTTGTCTAGGGGCCTGTTGCTGGGGCTGCTGGAGGCGCAGCAGGATCCTAACAAGAGGCTGCTCTGAGTGCCTGACTGGTCCAGTCCAGCATTATAGTGCGGCCCCCTAGACTCATGGGCCCCCTAGGCTTATGAGCCCCAGGACAATGGCCCCCTCCTGTCCCTATGATTCCTATGCCCCTGCAGCTCACAACAAACATCACAGGGAGGGGTAAAAAACTGAAATGAAAGGTAAATCAATCTAATCCTACTCTAAATAAATCCAAAAACAGGGGAAGGGAATCAGGGATGGAATATATATGGGGAGGAGGGAAGGATTCAATGGAGGGGAGGGAGAAAGAACGCAGGGAGGGGTAAAAAATAAAAATAACACCTAAATCTATCTAACATAATCTAAATAAATGAAACCATGGAGGTAAATGTGTGGGAATGGGTGAAATAGGAGGAGGATGGCAATAGATTGGGAGGAGCACAAACTTCTGGGAGAGGGAGAGTTCTGAAAATGTCTGCTGACAGGATCAGTGGCTAGCTCAGAATGATATGGAAGGCGGGGGAAGGAAATTACTTTTGTTACTTGCTGCGCCTGACTTACCACAAGCCCCATTGGCTCCGTGCAGCCTAGCCCGTAGCCAATCTCAGACTGCTAAGCCAGTGGTCTGAGGAAAAGAGGGATAGTGATTGGGCAGGCTGGCTTGTAGTCTAAGCCTCTCTCCACCCTTGGGGCCAGAAAGTCTGCTCCTCAGCTGCCCCCCCTCCCTAGATCTGCCAGCCAGGTTTTTCCCACCCAAACTCATCCGAACATGGCCGAACTGTTTGGGGGTTTTGGCGTTCGGTTCGGGCATTTGGTTCGGCTGTCCGAACTGGCTGAGTTCGGGCTGAACTCTGAACATCCAAACCGCGTTCCCACATCCCTAGAAAGGGGATGGAAGGGGAGGCAGGTGTGGCTACATAGGAGGCAGGGTGGAGCTCCAGACCCCTTCCCCACCAGATGTCTCTGTGAGATATTTTAAAGAAATATTATAGGGCAGACTCAAACTTTTTTCTCTCTATAACAACCTTTATAGCATTTGTTGCCTTGTGAATACAGCCTGGAACTTCTAGCTCTTCTCTACCTTGCTGTATGACCTTGTTATTCAACATTTGTCCTAATTTTACCCCTCAACTTCTGATTCCTTGATCCTCATTTTGAGAGGTAATCTATAAAGACCCTTTCAAAGATGAGCAACAAAACCAGGGCAGCAACCGAAAATGCGCTCCTGCGTACCCCCATCCCAAGGACAAGAGTAACAAATGGAATGTGCAAGAAGGCACTCCCAGCTGACTGTAGGGGCAACAATGGGACATGGTAGAACAGGCACTCTTTCAGATATATGGGGCCCAGACCATTTAGGGCTTTAAAGGTCAAAACCAGCACCTTGAATTGTGCCCAGAAAGCTATAGGGAATCAGTAAAGCCTTCAGAGCACTGCTATAATGTGTGTTCCTGGCAACTCGTCCCTGAAAGTAGTCAAGCCACCACATTCAGCTCCAGCTGCAACTTCAAAATAGCCTTCAAGGGCAACCCCACATAGAGTGTGTTGCAGTAATCTAGCCTCGAGGTGATGAAAGCATGGATGGCAGTGGACAGATCAAAGTCAGAAAGAAAAGGTCTCAGCCTCCTCACCAGATGAAGGTGGTGAACAGCTCTCCTGGCCACCACCACCTGGTATTCCAGGCATAGCAAGGGATCCAAAAGCACAAGACTGCAAACCTGTTTCACTAGAGGGGACTGGCCTCCATCAATAACAGGTGTCGCAATCCCCTCCAAGTCGCAAGACTGGCCAACCATCATCACCTCAACCCTGTCAGGATTCAGCTTCAATCGGCTCACCCTCATCCAGTCCCTGACAGCAGCCAGGCATTGAGTAAGCAATGATACTGTGGGACCTGGGTCGGATGAAAAAAAAAGAGAGAGAGAGAGAGAGAGAGAGATGAGTGTCACCGGCATATTGGTGACATCCCACCCCAAACCTTTGAATGACCTCACCCAGTGGCCTCAAATACACGTTGAACAACGGGGAGACAGAATAGAACCTTGTGGAACACCACAGAGGAGGCCCAGAGGGGACAATGAGCAGTCGCCCATCACCACCCGCTGGGACCTCCCAGACATGAAAGAGCGGGACCACTTAAGAATGGTCCCGCGCACTCCTGCCAGGTCCTGCAGTTTCTGCTTTGCCTCTTGTGTAAATCAGTAGTTATCAAACTTTTTCGATCCGTGTGCCCTCTTCATCTTGTTTGTGATAATTGATATACACACACACACTGCTCCATCACTTCCTCTCCCCTTCTTATCATCTTATTGCTTCTTCTACCCCTTCCCCCACCTGTTCTCGAACACTCTCTCTCCCTTGCTACGCCAATATTTTGTAGATCCACCTAATTCAGTCAGAGAGGAACTAGGTGTTTTCCAGCTGTGGTCCTTCTAACCTTCCCCCTACCCCCAAGTACCTTCTGTGCCCCGCAGTTTGAGAAACTCTAATATAAATAACATCACTGCTCTATCCCTTTCCTTCTGACCTATTGCTTTTATTGGTCTTGGCTATTTAAATTGCAAACACCTCAAGGCAGAGACAGTCTCTTACTACGTGTTTGATCAAGGGCCTAGCATACTTGGGGGGGGGGGGAGGAGAGGCGGGAATCTCAGCTGGGTTTTTTAGTTTGCACCCTAAAATCAATAATAAATAAAAGTACATTTAATCAGAGACCAGGAACATGACATTTCAGGTTTCTGTTCTGTGGAGGTGCTGAGCACTTCTTGTTAGTTATTTGAAGATGCTCAGTGACTTGCAAGAATGTGACCTTGCATCAAAAGAATGACTTATTTTGATGGTATTTGTCATTTCCCTTGAAACCACTAGCAGAGGAAATATTTCAAAGTGATTCACTTCCAGTTCCTATTACACTTCGTGCTATAGTAATATATTGCAATCTCAGTGAGTCCTGTGCTTGCTAAGTTGTATTCTAGCATGGCATTAATTAATATATTCTTGTAGGACTCTGCAGAGCCTTATGGTAATACCTTAGCATGACACTGAACAAGGAGAGTACACTGATTTCTTGAATCACACCTCAATTGAATTTGGGCAATGTCCACTTCTCCACTTACAAGTTTTTGATGTAGAAAAACACAGGATATTCTAAGGACACTTTCTATTTCTTTCCTTGTGTTTTAATTAATTTTTTTCCTTGTATAAAACTGTAAGTAATGCATTTTAATAACCTCTTCTCATCATTTAGATTTTTCCTGCCATTCTCGCTCCTGTTTCTAGAACTTAATAATTATTATTTTGCAACAGCATTCTGATCTCTTTGCTGCTTTTTTGCTGTATAGAAGGGAAAGTACAAGCTTAAATCCTCATCTTGAAAGCCTTCCACGTCTATTTAATCATAGACTTCCCAGAACTGATATATTTCACTGGACAATAAAACTGTCAAGCCTTGGACAAGTCTTGAGTGTGCAGGTGACAGAACATTCCTAGTAAGTAGTGACGGGTCTGAGAGCGGTTTTAGACAAGATGCAAATGGCGGCTGAGCCCTTTATCAGCCGCCATTGTTGCCGCTCGTCTAAAACCCCGGCGCGCACGAATGCAAGATCTCTGCCGCGTGAAACAGGCCCGGCGATCCTGCCCGTCAAGGTGGATCGCCACTGTGCCGGCTTCACGTCGCACTTCCGGGTTCTTTGCCCGAGTGTGCACGCGCAGAAGGGTGCGCATGTGCACAAACACTTCACGCCGTGTCTGATGCTCTTCTGAACATGAGACATGGCGTTGAGAGGAAGGCGGATGCCCGATGCCGGCACGGAACGATCCCGCTTGTGAGTGGGATCATCTAAATCCGCCCTAAAAGTTCACCCATGGGAGCTTAGAGACTTCAGAGCAGAATGTAGACCCAGCTCTTCATTCTCCTCACATTAAAACATCAGTCTCCTAAAAAGTTCCACAAAAGTCTCATTCCCTGCACAAGGAGTAACATAGGAGAATAAAAAGATCTTTGTTGGCATATGTCATGTAAGACCATCTGTTAAATAAGAAGCCTTAGATTTTCAGTTATGCTTTGGGGGAGAAGTAGATAACAAAGGTTAGCTAGCTGACTGCGTATACGACAGTCTCAGAATGTTGGGATTCACTATTATTTGATTGGTGTGCTTGAAGAGTGCCCTGGGGGGAGGAAACTAATAGTCAGTTGGGAGGAATTGGAAGGTGGATAGGGAAGAGAAGGAGGTGAAACAAGCAGGAGAAGAGAGAGACAATATAGCATGCACCAAGCAAAGCAAAGAATTGAGACAGGATTCCAGTTGATAAACTCTGTACACCTGGAGGCTGGAATCAGAGCGTTTTAAATGGGATGCTTCCACGCATGGCCCTCCAAGAACCACGCATACAACTGCTCACGTGAGCAGAGGCCACGGAGGGCCGTGGAGAGCACGCTTCCACAAGCCACGCACCAGTCCCCCATGGCCATGCATGGAGCATCTCCAAAACATCAGGAGTCGTCTGTGTGGGGCCAGCCACATGTGGGGCGGCTTCTTCTGTGGCTGGGGTAGCCTCACTGGGAGCCATCCCTTTGAACTCCTCCCCACGCACTCCACATGCATGGGTGTCCTGTAGTCATGCCACTCAGAGGCCAAAGCCTCACCCCCTTGCGTTGCTCATGTAAAAATACCCAGAATCTGTTTTGTGTTATTCCTATGAAATAAATTTAATGGTGTTCTAACATGAAATTGGAGACTGGCATGAAGTCCATCTCACCCTGGATGTCTACAGTCTTACTACAAGGATGAAGTTTACAAGATCCAAGCCAGAGAAAGGTGAACTCACCACGAGAAGGGAAAAGCAAGGACCAAGGATCTGGCCTGTGGATCCTTGGTGTAGAGAAGTGTGGCAGGGAGGTGGCAGCAACAAGCCCCCAGGGCCGGTGCAAAGGGGCATCCTAGGTGGTTTGATCAGTCACCACCCCCTCCCAGCCTGCCAATCTTGTGTGTGTGTGTGTGTACACGTTGATTCAGACTAGACTGAATGAATCTACATAGACAGACACACACTCACTCACTCACATACAGACACACAGTCTTATACACACTCTCTCTGATCTCTCCCACACAGACACAATCCTCACATACATAGACACACACACACTATCTGATCTTCCTCACACATACATAGACATATACACACACATACCCTCCGTCTCTCACACACACATACACACACAGATTCTCACACACATACACTCTCTAGTACCATAAGTCAAGGAATAGCAAGTGCTTGCTAGCTTCACTCATCTGATTTGAACAAAGGGTGAAAACAGACATGCACTTTAACTATGCTTTAACATTTCTTAGGCATGTTGCAGGGCAGCATAGAGTGCCAATACAGCCCTGCAACATGCCTAAGAAATGTTAAAGTGGAGTTATATGCATGTCTGTTTTCACTCAAAGAGGCGAGCTCTGCACCTACTGGGAGCTTTGATACTTAACTGTGGACCCAATTCTGTTCCCAGAAAGTATATGCCTTTCATTCAAGGAGCTGCTAACACTCTGTAAGCTTCTGCAGTTCACAGCCCGTCAGTGAAAGGCTATCCCCATTTGAGAGAGAGAGAGAAAGGAAGGCACCAATTGCCAGATCCTAATTTTCAGCAGCAACCACCAAAATTTAGTGCTTAACCTCAGACTCATTGGGCCTGACTGGTTGGTGGTGCTGGGCTTTTCACAGCTCCCATTGACTTCAGCTGGAAGTAAAAGTGCTTCACAATGTTTGGTTCAAATTGGGCAGCTAGAAGCAGCGGAGACATTGGTAACTTTTTTAAAGTTAACAGAACAAAGCTCTCTGCCTCTAAAATGCTTGTAACTAAGGAAAAGCTGTATTGCCATCCCCAAGCATTCAGAATCTTGTCAGGCCAGACTAAAATCACAAGTTCAAAAAAAGAGAAAGGGTTAATTCTTTGTAGTTGCCATCTTTTTTTGCACACATAAATGGAATGATGTTTCCAAAACCACAGGGAATAAAATCTTATATTTTGTTAACACTAATGTAGAGATTCTCATATAATGACCAGAAGCTGGAGCTTTAAGAAAAACTAAATAGCTAGAGACTTGTGATTTTAAAAAAACAAACAAAAAAACTACAAGAGGCAGCAACATTAGATGGAGATGCATCTTTTTCAGTTGATTTTTTTTTTCTGTGCATTGGTAGTACTTTCCCTTCAGTGTCTCTGATCATACAAGATACCCACATAGAGCATCGAATTAAGGAGGTGTCTCTTGCACAATGCAGTTGCAGGATCACAGTCAACCTGTACCATCAGGGCAGGGGCACCTGGTGTATATGGGCACTGGGGACAGTGACCCCCTTGTTCCCATGGCACCCCCCCCAGCCTGCACCCACATCCCCATACTTATCTCGCCTCTGGCACTGCTGCACCTGTGTGTGGCCTGTTGCCCTGAAAACACCCCCCAACTGGCAGGGCACTCTGTGTCTGCAGTGAACACCCAGACCATCACAGCCAGAACGTGTGGCCAAAAGCAGGCAATGGGTTCCAACTGGAATTCAGCAGCCATTAGAACGATGCCTCTCAGGCAGTCCTGCTCCTGGCTCTTCCCCCTTCCTTCTGGCCCTGGATGGCCTGACCGGCTGTGATGTGAGGTGGGTCACTCTCCAGAGTGAACACCCAAAGCATTATAGCCAGGAGGTGTGGCAAGCAGCAGGCAATGGGTTCCAAAGGGAGCCAAGCAGCCATTAGAATCAATAGCCTGGCAGGGCACTTTGAAAAAACGCCTCCCAGGGCAGACCGTTCAATGGGTGGAGCCAGTCTGCAGTTTCAGTGGAGCCAGTTTTCTGCACATGGCCATGGCTGCAGCTGCCTGTTCCTGTCAGGTAAGTTTTAGGGCCCTTGGGCTCCACTTAAATATTTGTTTTTCTTCCTCTGAGCAGATTGGAAGCCTGGACTGGGCTGGGCTGGGCTTGGCTGAGCTGGGGAGGACAGAGGGGGGGGGGGGGGGGGGGGGGGGGGAGTTGTGTGCTTTAAGATTAAATCATGTCCCCTGCTTGCCCCCATGTGCACTGTGGGGGCTTGCTTCTAACCTGCTGTTTTTTAAGTGACTAAAGAGAGGGTTGTTGTTTTTTTGCCTTGCTTGCATTTCCCCTGGGCAGATTGGGGGTAGGGGAGGGTTATTATTTGTGACCCCATGTGCACTGTGGGGGATTTGGTTCTAACCTGCTGCTTCTAAAACTGAATTTTTTAAAATAAAAAAAAAAGAGAGAGAGAGATGATTTGCCTTCCGTGTTTACCCAGGGCAGATTGGGGTGAAGTGAGCTTTTTGCCTCCTGCCCCAATGTGCACAGGACTTGGTTCTGCTTGGTTGCCTGTTTTTCCCCTGAGCAGATTTTTTTTTGGGGGGGGGGGGACTTTGCCATGGATCTGCCACCCCCTATCATTGTGTGTGCCCTCATCTCTGCTCCCTTATCCTGAGTTCAGTCTTTTAGTATTTGGGGGTAGGAAGTTTATCCAGGGGGCAGATCCAGGAGCTGGAAAATAGCATAAACCCTCACCATCAGCCACATTTGGCCCCTGATCCTGAGGTTACTGTGTAGATTTGAGAGGGTGACATTTGTTTGTGGTGGCCCCATCATGGGCTGGGCTTTGGGGTTGGTTGATTGCTCTAAAATAGCAGGTTGGGTTTGTTGTTGTTGTTGTGTTTGTTAAAGAGTTTGCCTGTTCCAGTGTTGCCACTTCATGTTTGTGTTATGGATTTGGGGTCCCCCTGGGAATGTAACTCCCTGTTGGGATTAATTTCCCCTGGAATGCAAGTCATTGTTGGGCATCAGCCATACCTAAGCTTGTCTGCCAGCCCCATGTCTTATAGCAATGGTTTGGGCTGGGCAATGCTGAATGGAGTGGGACAGCTTTCAGTCTGTGTCTGAGTAGAGAGCTGCAGTCTGGTTGGAGATTGTATGCTGGACTTTGGGGGCAGAAGGCTACAGAGAGAGCCTTTTGGGGAGCCCTTGTGGTGCTGGACCTGGAGGAAATAGGACATTTATATATAAATGGAGTAATACCACATAATGGGTGTTTTTACACACATCTCTCCTGCATGTTTGCTGTTACATCCTGAACTTTCTGTGTCTAAATCACTCACCCAGATCTTAAATGTCTGGATCTTTGAACTTCCGCATAGAACTTCTCCCAGAATTTTTGTGTGTAAAAAGTGTTGGAAATACATTCCTTTGGTTGCATCCCCCCATACCACCTCATCCTGTTTGTTTTCTAGAAACACCAGGAGTAGACAGACAGATCAGGGAACCCTTCCCCCATCCTATCTGTCCTACTCCTGTCAGGACCTGATTGGTCAATCTCCTCCCCCAGGAGATTTCTCATCTCTTTGTGTCTCAGAGAGCTTCCTTCCTCCCTCTTGAACACACCTAGTCTTAGGACTTAGCATAGATGTAGGCCTTTCCTATCCTACATGTATTTCCTAATAAAGCTACTTAAGCTTAAGTATGCTTCCTGCCTGCTTATTGATGATTAGCTACTCACACTCCTCTGTAAACTCTGCATTGGGCAAATGGATGCAATGATCTCACAGTCCTTGCATTTCCAACAAAAAGTTCTCTTGGTAAACTGTTTTGCTCCAGGTAGCCCCTCACGTCTACAGCTGAAGTTACTTTAGGCTGCCTCAGGGCAATGTTTGTGTGAAGAATGCATCCAGGAACTGCCTCAGGGCAGTGCATGTGAGAAGAATGCATCCAGAACTTACTTGTGTACTTGTAAACACGGAAGATTGAAAGATCAGCACTTTAAGGTGTGTGGAAAAATGCCCAGTAAGTCTCTCCAGTTGCTCTCTCCTGTTGAAGGGATGCTGACCCAGCAAGGCTGCCCCTGGGACTTTTCACCACCCAGGGAAGTGAGATCAGCAGCAAGGGTGTTAAAAATCCATAGGTGACGAGAGTTGTGATAAGCCTGTGATTTTTGGCTTCCACTAAGAAAGCAAGTTTCCCTAATGTTGTAGAGAGAAGCTTTAAAATATGACTGCAGTGTTTGGCTGAGAAACTGAAGGCAAATGGAAAGAACCCCAGGTTAAATATTGCGTTAAGCCCTGAGTCTGACCTGTTTGTTTGAAATCTGAGCTAGCTGTTATGGTACTCCTGCCACTGAACACATTGCCTGCTCGTGACTATTGGAGACAGGTCCCTGCCAGTGGGCTTACAATCTAAGAAGGACATGGGTGAGAACACAGAAACAGGCACACACACATTCCCATTTTTTACAGGTGGGGAACTAAGGCTGTAAAATTCCATAGTAATTTCAAAATTCTGCTTAGCCCCATCTACCATTGGTTTCCCCCCACTACTGGCCGCACCCACTGACCCACCAGCCGCCACTGCATCAGGGGGAACAAACTACCAGTACAAGGGAAGCAAACATTTTAAAGCTTGGAAAAGTGATTTCAAGCCTACAAGAACTTGTAACCTGCCAATATAGGAACACAGTAGTTGCTTTCATTCACTTTCCCTCCTCCAGGCCCCTACCACACCCCCAGGGGGGAAGTTGGAACACTGAAATCAACAAACAGCAGTCACCTTACTTACTTGTTTGAGTTCCTTTTCACTGCAACACCCGCTCGGGAACAACCAGTAGCTAGCTGCTTCTCACCTGACTCCAGCCTGCCTTGTGCTGCTGCTGCACGCCACAGCTCCTACGCTGTGCAGGGTGGGTGGGGAAGCACACAGTTGAACTTCAGAAGGTTGCTACTTTGCAAACAAGGTTCTTTGAGATGGCTGCGAACATTCTCACAACTGTTGTGAGAATATTTAGAGCCATTTTGAGGAACCACGTTTACAAAGTAGCAACCTTCTCACCGCCACTACAGACTTGGAGGTCCAGATGATCCAGGGATCTGGGGAAAAGATGGGGGCTCCTGCTTGGTCTTCCCCCTGTGTGATGCCCCTGGGGCCAGGTGACAGTGTGGCCACGTGGCTGTGAGGGGAGGGGTGGCCCCAGGTGGAGGAGGCAGCAGCAGCCCTGCAAGCCCAAGGGCAAGCCAGGGTCCAGGGAACTGGGAAGGAAGGACGAGAAGGTGAGGTGCCCTCAGCACAGTGATAACCAGAGATGGTCAGGGAGGGTGGGTGGCAAGAGAAAAGTTTGCACAAGGAGCTGCCCACCCTCTTCCTGACTTGGAATGGAACTCCTCTCCTCAGCGCAGGTGAGGTCAAATCAGACCAGTTCCCCACAACCCTGATTCCCCTGCCCTCTTGATCTGGGTGCCCCAGGCAGTTGTCTGAGCTGCCTAATGGCAGCACCAGACCTGCAAGCCCTGTAAATTAGCTGGGGAAATGCCACAGCATAACTGATAATTTTGAGGTGTTTGGAAGCCATCTGAAACGTATTACGTGAGAACTTAGATACATATTCACCACTGTTGGACCAGTTCAAAATTCTGGAACAGAATGTCATTCTTGTACTGAACTCAGTGGGGCCAAGCCCATGCTCCACGGATCCCATGCGCAGCTGCCTTCATTGCGGGCAGATTGTGCCACATGGGATCCACAGACCATGGGATCAGTCCATGTATTTCTGATCAGACCTCTACAGCAGTGTTCTCAAACTTTTTTGAAGCACGCCCTCCTACTTGCTTGTGCTGATGCTCCCCGACACCACATGCACACTTGTTCCCTCTTTTACTTTCCCCTTTCCCACCCTGCTATTGCTTCACCTTTCTCTTTGCCGCCTCATTATTTTGGAGATTTCCCTTAGCTCGGTGAAAGTGTAGAGATAGGTGTTGGCCAGCTGGGGTCCTTCTTCTGTTCCCTCAGAACATCCATTCCCCTTGCCCCCCTGGGGGTGGGTGGGTTTCATCCACTGCACATATGGAAACCATTTGCACGTATGAGACCTTAATTGTTTTTCTCTCTTTCCAGTCCAAATGTGTCCGATCAAATGGTAGATCTAAAGCTGACTGATTTGGATGGTGTTCTATTTCCTCATTTATTTATCTAGTTATAAACTTTGTTTCCCAAATACTTGAGAGATGATAAGGCTCACTGAGGGGAAAGGATGATTATTTGCAGTTGAGAGAGGCAATTGTTTAAAACCATGGATCAGAGCATTCAAGCTAGATCAAAGAGAAAAGTTTGAAAGGACTGGGAATGAGTCTGTGGAATGAACTGTCTAGTCAGGTGCTATTGAGGCATCATTGCTAAGTATTTCAAAAATAATCTGGGATCTTATTATGATTAGAGGATAAATCTGGTAAGCGCGCAGTTTAATCTTTTCCAATCCTAAATTCTGTGATCTTATCTGAATTAGGTATTTAAGTCACGGCAGGCAAATATTGAGATTGTACCAGGAACGTAAGATGGTGACATGGACAAAAAACACAATGGGGGAGGGGCAGAAGAAGGGGGGAATAGAGGGGACATTCTCCCCCTGAGTTTGTAGGTAATGTCCCCGCCTACATTTTGGCCCATGGAAGACCTCGGGGGGGGGGGGGGCTACTGTCATCAACAGATCTCCTCTGCTCCATTCTTCCACTTTCGAGATGCAAACTTGCATCATGACAATTGCACTGTCCACCAATCAGGGAACCTGTTCCAGAGAAGCTGGTTTGGGCAGCAGCTGCAGAGTGTCCCATGAGAGTCTACGACCCTGAGCAATGTGGCAGCAGAGTGGAGTTCTGGACCCACAGCCAGCAGCAGAGTGGAGTGTGGCAAGAGGTGAGATGCAAACGGGTGTGGTGGGAGCGCAGAGCAAGGAAGGAGAAAAGGGGAAGGCAGCTTCTTTCAAATTGGTAGGATTTGAGGACTCTCATGAAACAAAGCTACCCCCCTGTCAGTGTGGACTATGGTTACTCCACTGAACAGTTCTCCTTATAGACCCAACCTTGTGGTCATAGTTAGTCGGTAGGAACTATGCCTGAATAAAGACTAAGGCTGCTTTCACACGAGATCGTGGGTGTTAACAAACGTGCCATCCCAGGGAGGGGGGGGGGGCACCCAAGATTGGATCAGCTTGTGGAATGGAACACCCATTCCCATGGCCTGGCCCAGCTGGGGAGGGGGTGCAGGGAGTGACACATGGCCAGCTGGATCCATCCCCTCACTGTGGCTGCCCCCCTCCTCGACAGGCAGCCATGGATGCCAATAACTGGTACCATGGGTGACTGCCATGCAACTCCCACACTGGGATGGGTGGTCATGAAAAAAGACACACCTGCCCCAGTTGCAGCTTCCGAATGCTCCTGCCCGGTTCAGCTCAGGCATCATCCCTGTCACTCTGTTCATGGAATATTGCCAGATGGGAGGGACATAAGATGGATCCTACATTTATTATCTATCTCAAGTCGTTTGATATAGTGTTGTCACAAGAGACATGAACCAAGTCGCATATTGTACTGGAGGGCTTTAGCTCTTATTCCTTGCATGCTGTATCAATCCATAAGAAGGGACGACCTTGCGGAGGAGTGTCCTGTCTAGTGGCTTCATCATTAGGATATGAGTTGATGAAAGAACTATACTTGGCCCCCGCCGTAAGCAGAGTAGTAATGGGTAGGGGATTTATACAACTGATCATTCTATCTATTTACATTACTCCCTTGAATGCCACCCACTATGAAAGATATATATGGATCCGTTTACAAATTTATATAGAAGAGCTCCAGCTAGAATTTCCCAATGCCATGGTAATCCTTGATTTCAATGTGAGAATTGGGGAGGATAATATAGCAATAGCTAAATATCTCCCTTCAGACTGTGAAATGGGATGCACAGCTGGCTACGAGGCTTGCACATGTCTTGGGTAGTGAACCTATTAAATCAATACAAATTAGATCTCTGTCTGGACAGGGAGGGCAAGTACTTATCCAAGATTATGACAGTATGATTCAGATTCTGACTCCTTATTTATCCAGGGATGTGGAAGTATCTCCTTCCCATCAATACAAAAATCAGTGTTGGTTTGATAAAGACTGCCGTCAGGCCAGGCAGGCCTTCACTTCCATCTATTATAGATATCGAACTAGGCAGATAACCAAGCTGCCAACTCAATATTTTAATTTAAAGAAACGCTACCGCCTACTAATTAAGTCCAAAAAGGCACATTATGCCAGTAAAATCTGGCAAGAACTGTACGAAGCCGGGAAATCCCAAGATGCGAGATTTTGGCAGATAATTAATGGAACTCTTAAACAGCGCCCTTCTACAGGTGTTTTTCCAATCCCAGCTCATAGTTGGGAGACCCACTTCAATGCCCTATTTTCCTCTGAGACCCCGGCTAATACCCTCCTAATAGCCCCCATTAACTCATTTGATTCATGGCCTCCGATTACAGGGGAAGAAGTCATGGAGGCCATTGAATCTTGTTGTAATAACAAGGCCCCAGGGGCGGATAACATCAGGATCGAATTTATAAAGGAGTTTAGGGACTGGTGGGCCCCTTACCTGGCTGCCCTCTTTACGGCAATTAATGAAACAGGGCTTTTCCCGGAGGGATGGGGGGTGGCAGTGGTCACCCCTATATTTAAAAAGGGTTTGAGATCGAGCCCATCTAATTACAGACCAGTTAGCCTGCTTAGAGTAATTACCAAATTGTATGCCAGGACTCTCCTTTCTAAGCTGACAGCATGGCTTATCGGGGATAATATTATTTACCCGGAGAAAGCCGGTTTCCAGAAGGCTAAGTCTACCATTGAACAATGTATGATTCTCTATCATCTTGCATGCAAATATAGCAGTATTCATGGTAGACTGTTTGCAGCCTCCATGGATCTCCCATCTGCATTCGATTCAGTTAACAGGGACATATTGTGGGAGAAACTCAAAGTCCTTGGTATCGAGCCACAACTGCTTTTCTTGATCCACGCTATGTACCAACAGGCACGGATGGTTGTTAGACTGGATAACCGGGGACACTTATCAAGTGATATTGTCCTGCAAAGAGGGGTTCGGCAGGGGTACCTGCTGGCTCCGACTCTTTTTAATGTCTGTATTAGCAATGTGGCCCCACTTATGGCAGAATCTAGATTTTATCCACCAAAGCTAGCTGCGCGGCTGGTAGGCTGCCTCCTCTATGCCGACGACTTAGCAATAATGTCACAGACGCGAGTTGGTCTTCAAAGACAACTCAGAACTTTTGCTGATTTCTGTCGTACTCATAAGTTATGTATCAATCAGGAAAAATCAAAGCTATTGATTTTCTCTAGAGAGAAGAAAGTTCATGCCTGGACAATAGAGGGTAGGCCAATTCAACAAGTAAAAGAATTCAAATACTTGGGTATTAGTTTTCAATATAATATGCATTGGACAACACAATATCGGCAGGCAAAGCAAGATATAGGGGGTGTCCCCCTAGCAATATCACGGATTTTTGGACATTTCAGTAAGGCGAATTTAACATGGGCTATTAGGACATTTAATGCAAAGGTTAGGGCAAAATACCTATATGGAGCTGGGTTGTGGGCAGTTCCACCGCCAAATGATCTGAACTTGCCCCAGAATAAATTTCTTAGGATGATGCTGGGAACACCTCGGGGAATTCCCCTAGAGGTAATAAGATTGGAAATGGGCCTGCTCAGCTGGGAGACCATGGCAAGAAGGGAAGCCATTTGCCTGTGGGTTAAAATTGACTGTCCAGTAAATCCCTTGCTGGAACTGCAATGTAAATATCCTAACAATGTCTCTTCAACAGGGCTAAGACTTGAAACACATGCCATGGGATATGTTGGGATATAACATTCTTTGACAGGGTATTTACGTTGCTGTTTAATTTGAAGAAACTCGGAATTTGATCAGCTTGTCTAGCAAGGATGGTTAAAGGAACTGCGTCTTGAGTCTTAAGTACATAAAGCCCTTTAAACCAGTTTGTTTAAGCAGTAAACTGATCTTAAAATTGAGCACAGATATAATTTATTTGCACATGAAGGCTCCTTAAGTCATCAGTGTGGTATAAAGGGTTCTTTAGGATAAATGACAAGGATTACTCTATTTTTTCCACATCCCCACACAATGTTGTTTCATCCTAAAGTTAGGAGCAGGCATTTGTTTACTCATTCTGCTTACACATGGGGATAGGTCTGTATTATTCTGATGAGTGGTGCTTTTTGTACAGATTACTGTTCTGCTCTGCATCCGACCACCTGTGCCAATTTAGCAGAGTAATTCCTAAACATCTACTGATTTGTCGATGACAAAGTGAGCTGCAGAGGAACATACTTTTCATGTAACATACTCACAGATTTTTTAACCCTTATTTTTGCACAGAAAAGTTTGAAATTACTACCCTAAAAGTATCATTGCAGGAGCTTCATCCCCACAAAACTGTTTTGAAGCAAAATACCTGATCTCCAGCATCTAGTTCGCGTTGTGTTCAGCATTGGGGTGATGGATTATACTAGATTTCTTGTGTGTCCGATGCGATGTGCATAGCAGAAACAAGTCATACGTGCTGTCCCTGCTGCCCTCCCACCTGGGAACTTCACTCCTCCTCTGCTACCACTCTCATTCATCCCATACTCTTCTGCTCCCTGAAATCATATGCTGTGCTCCCCTGCTCCTGACCTTCAAGTTCTGCCTGAAAACCTATCTCTTCCATCAGTTCTTCACCTGACCGCCGTAGATTACTCACGGATAGGGGTGTGCAATTCATCTTCATTTTTTAAAATGACTAAAATGAATGAAACCCCATTCTTTTTAGTAATTAAAATATGAACATGGATTAATTTGCTTTCAAAATATACCTAGATGATAGTAACCCTGTTTCCGTCAGTAGAGTATGACCTGGGTCCTGCGCGCAGAAAGAGACCTTCTTCCTCCAGCCCTGCTCAGAAAAACTGAACGTGGGAAGAACCGAGCTCAGTTGAGTGATGGCAAGGAAGGAGCAGGAGAGTAATGGCAGCCAGCCAGGACTTGAGGGAGCAGCCAGCAGTGCAGCCGGGTGGTGAGATAGTCATTGGAGTCAGGCTATCCCTGTTCCCTGCTGGCCGATTGCCATCCCAAACTGGATGGCAATCAGCCAACAAAACCCCTCTGCCCACCTCCCTCTCAGCTCTAAAGCTCATTGGAGTGACATCAAACCAATGCCATCCCTTTGCCACCACTCTAATGAGTTTTACGGAGATCCAAAGATCTGTAATTGATGCATGGTTTGTTTATTTATTTATTTATTTATTTATTTATTAATATACATTTCTGCCCCTCCTGATATGCCATGTGCAGCTCTTGGCAGCTCACGTATTACAGTATAAAACAGTAATAACAATAAAAACAGTAGAAACGTGCACAGAAGGGGAAAAAAAGCAAAACACCCACCCATTTAGAGTGCAATACATGCAATAAATGTGGCCCATTCTGAAAGCTAGATGGATACATTAATGTAAAATGCGGCATCGTTTTTACAAGGAGTTGTCAAATATTTTGCTAGGAGACATTCTGTGCAAAGTGAGGTATTATGCTTAGAAACAGATTTGCATTTTTATTCTGGATAGAGAATAGCTTAAGCAACTTTAATCTGAGTTGACAAACCAGCATTGTAATGCTGCAGATGCTCAGAAAAACTCTTTGCTTCTATTTAATTAATTTCCTGACATTTTGACATGGGAGAGGAAGTGGATGGTGATCCTGGCTGCACAGTAGTGAGCAGAACAAATAATTCTCTCTGCAGAGATTTATAGTGGGAATAAATTGCCATTTCATTCCTGTAGCTGCCAAAGTAACATTGAATAACTGTTCCAAAATCTGTTGTGCCTTCCTTTCACTCCATGGCCCCGTCAATGCTATTCCTTTCCTTCCAAATACATTTCATTATTACTTATCTAATATTCATCTTTAATAAAGCCAGCTGAATGTTGAAGGTTTTAGGTTTCTTTGTAAAAATATCTGTGAAGTGTTCTATTTTATTGTGGTTGGGCTATCTTTTTTTTTTTTTTTTTAAAAGCATTTTAAACATTGGCCCTTTTCAAACGGGATGCTGTGCAAGGGGGGAATGGGGGTGGCAACATGGCTGGTGGGCAGTGTGTGGGTGTGCGTTTCCATGGACACCCATCTCCACGCACGGAACATCCGGCATTGGCGCCCATTGCTCTGTGCATGACTGGTGGGAGGTGGGTGGAGTACAGGAATGCACACGCACCCCTACCCACCAACTGCAGCATTCAGATAGACACCTGCCATGATGTTTTCATGAACGCCCCCCCCCCCCCCAAACATGGGCAAAGGTTGGGGAGCTTCCGTGTAAAAAGGGTCCTTGATGGCACTGGATTTTATTATATGAACCAATCCCTGTTTGTCAGGCTAATTCTGCTGTCAGCTGTTTGGAAGGAAAGCCAAGAACAAAGCTCACAGTGACAGCATCAGGCCTTTTGTGTACTAGCATCAAAATTTCTTCATGCGTCCTTCCATAAATACTTGCCATCTTCTCCTTTTCCACTAAGTTGCTTAAGTAAAATACTGTTGCATTTCCCAAAGTATCCCTATATAGCTTATCTTTCAGGGAGGAAAAAAAAAAAGGGGGGGGGGGCTTTCAATGTGATCCTGAATCAGTGGAACTTTTATGAATACTTGTAGTGGACAGTTGATAAGTAGTTGTAAGGTCAAGAAGAAGAAAGGCCAGGTTAAGTCACTCCAAGTGTGCAGCTCCTGAGGAGTAAACCAGAAATGGATGTGCCTTGCCTTTTAAGATACCAGGGACCAAGACAATCGGGATTAATTGGCCTGTTGGATGGCAATTAGCCTAGGTGAGAACTGTTGGGCTTAAGATCATGTGACTGGAAGAGAGTCAACTCAGATGATCAGGGCTAGGATTGATAAAAGTAGTATAACCCATAGCAAACAGACCACTAGGGGGAAGGTGGTCAACAGAGATAAGTGTAAAGCTCTGCATTTAGGTAAGAAAAATCATATGCACAAGTATAGGATGGGTGATACCGGGCTTGGCAGCATCACATGTAAAAAGGATCTAGGGGTTGTAGTTGATCACAAGCTGAATATGAGGCAGCAGTGTGATCAGCTGCTAAAAAGGCTAATACAGTTTTGGGCTGTATTAACAGAAGCATAGAGTCCACGTCATAAGAAGTAATAGTTTCACTCTATTCCATGCTGGTCAGACCTCCTCTGGAGTACTGTGTCCAGTTCTTGGTTTTGCATTTTAAGAGGGACATTGACAAATTAGAACGGGTTCAGAGGAGAGCAACAAAGATGGTCAGGGATCTGGAAACCAAGTCCTATGAGGAAAGATTGAAGGAGCTGGGTAAATGTTATCCACTTGAATTCACTAGCTATATATTGTCACAGTCATTGCAAGTCCTTGCAGAGCCAGGCCCAATGGGCTGGAGTCAGTTGCTGCAGAAATGAAGCTAGAGCTAAAATGGCAACCATTTTGTGCATACGCAGACCGGCTTCCCTTTTCAAAAATGGTGCCAATGCAGCCAGTGCCATTTTGGAAAAGGGCTGTGCATTTGCAGAATAGTCTGGTGGCAATTTGTACATGTGCAGTGATTTTTAAAATTTTATTTTAAAAATAATTTTTAATAAAAATAAATGAGAAAAAAATGAAAAGGAGGGGTTTTTTTGTTTACAAAACCCCCTGAAAATGAGGAGATTTTAAAAAATAACTTAAAATGAAAACAAAAACAAAAATGATGTACCTGCTGCACACATCTATCTGCAATGCAGTTGCAGATTGATCAAAGCAAAGGGAACAACATAAAACAACAATTCTGATTGGAGGCACTCAAGTGGAGTCTGAGGGGCACTGGGGGAGAGGGAGGTTACGGGATTGGCTATTCACACAGTGATTGGCTCAAAAATGCGGAACAACATTTTACCAAAGGTAAAACAGTACCGTCAGCAATGCGGTAAGCAGGAAATGAACAGTATGTGATAAACAAAGTTGGTAGATTGGGATAGTATGTCCTGGTATTGCTGAGTTCTAGTCAACTTTAACTTTTCCTACTTCAATTTGGACTCCATTGTCTCTGAATTTGGTTAGTCTAACTTTGGTCAGTTTCATATTACTTCAATTCTAACCAAACAACTGAATTCCGAATTAATTAATAGTAAACTAACATACACAAAGAATAATGAATGACTGAATTCTAGGGAAAGATACCACACACAAACTTTATACATGCAGAGAATTCAAATTTGAATCAGCTTGCTTTGTATTATAGAGCTACAATCGTGACTCTATAGTTAAGGCAGTAGCAAACTCTCATTGAACAGTACCTATGCTGTTTAATGGGCGTCAGTAGAGCAAAAACTTCCGGTTGGCGACCATTCTAGCTGTCCTCCAGCAACACGTGTTCTGTGATTACAAACAATGAAGGGGAGCCCAGGGGCTGAAGGGGGGGGCACCTGCCTCTGCCTGCTAGTAGTCCTGTAGCAGTGGGACACTGATCGGACTGGGAGATAAAACTGTTTGTTTACAAACAACTCCTCCCCATGTGAGTGATCAAAATGTTGTTGCCTTCTAAAGAAGGTTCTTCAAGATGGCTCCAAACATTCTCACAACTGGGTTGTACATGCTCACCATATTCAAATAATAGATCACGTGATGGTCTCGAGCTTCTCTAGTATAAAAAGCACTCTCCCCCTCAGAATTACAGTTTCTTCCAACCCTTTCTAGCAATATAAGAAAAAAAAATTCCATGTGGGGCTGGAAGGGTGGGTGTTGTGAAAATGTTTGGAGTTATCTTGGAGAACCTTGTTTACAAGACAGCAACCTTCTGCTTCGACTCCAAAAAGTAACACCAGCTCTTATGATGGCCCTTTTAACACAGACACTCTAACACTGATACAATGGGTGTTACATACATGTTGCAGGGCTGCAGGTGTACTCTACGGGTGCCCTGCAACATTTTAAATAAAATGTAACCTATTTCAGTGTTAGAGTATCTGTGTGAAAAGGGCCATTAGCTCTTCCAAAAGAATAATTAATACATTTGTTATCTTCCTTGTTGGAGAGGGTACCCAAGTGGCCCAAAAACAACCCAGCCAGACACGAGTGTAGTGCCAATACAATCATATTTATTGTCTGAAGAGAGATGCCAGCTGTGCACTAACACAGGCCTCAGGAGATGTAGACTCCTTTCTCACCTTCCCCCCTGTGCATAGTTTGGCTGTGGGAGGGAATGTACAAGCCAGAATTTACGTGGGGTGTGGACGGTCTGAAAGCCCCCCCCGTGCGGCTTTGCCGGCAAACACGCATAGAGGTATCTCTGTGCGTGTTTGCCGGCAAAGCCGCACAGGGGGGCTTTCAGACCAGCCGAACCCCGCATATATTATGGCTCGCTCATTCCTTCCCACAGCCAAAATGTGTGTGTGTGTTTTTGTGTGTGTGTGTGTGTGTGTGTAAGTGGTCCTAAATTGCTTATAGTCTGAAGGGACAGTGTGCCCCCCTTACAGTATATATGGTAAGGACAAAAAGCAGGTATAAAATAATAATGAGGATGCATAGTTTTTCGCAGGAGACAGCCATCCTAACAAACAAGCTCTTGGCTTTATTTTATTTTATTTATTTATTTTATTTATTCATTCATAAAATCATTTACTACCCCACCCCTCCTGCTCCAAGCAGCCCAGCGTGGCTTACAATGTTAAAACACATAAAATAAAATAAAAACCAAAATACAATAAAATACGATAAAAAGAGAAGTCACAAAACCCAAACCACCCCCTATCTCCATCCCTTCCATCCCACCCCATCTCCCTCACCAAAAGCCAGGCAGAACAGCCAAGCTTTATTTATTAATTTCTAGAATTTTGCTACTCCACCCTTCCTGCTACAGGCAGCTTAGGGCAGCTTACAATTTGAAGAACGTTAAAACATTGCAAAACATATGACTGAAGGAGGGGAGATCCGGGCCTCCACCGGGAGGGAGTTCCACAGCCTCTGAGAATGCCCTTTCCATAATGACCCCCTAGGCCACACAGGGAACCTTGAGAAGGGCGCCTGAAGTGGACTGCAGAGGCTGCTCCAGAACATGGAGAGCAAGGTGATCCTGCAGGTAAGTTGAGCCAAGGCTGTATAGGGCTTTATAGGTAACAACCAATACCCTGAATTGGGCCCGGAAGACTGTAGGCAGCCAGTGAAGAGCTTGGAGCACCAGGTATAATGTGCTCATGACAACCCATCCCTGCAAGGAGACGGGCTGCAGCATTCTGCATTAGCTGCAGTCTCTGGACCGTCACCATAGGTAGACCCACGTAGAGTGCGTTGCAATAGTCCAATCTCAAGGTAATGAAAGCATGGATGATGGTGGCCAGGCCACTATCTGAAACATACGACCGAAGCCATCGCACCAGATGTAATTGTTGAAATGCACTCCTTGCTAAAGCCCCCACCTGGAGATTTTATTTTTAAAATTTTATTTAAAACCTATCCCGCCCCTCCTGCCCAAAGGAAGTTCTGGGCGGCGAACAACACAAAAGATTTAACAATAAAACATTTTTAAAAAAATGAACTAATTTTAAAACAAATAATAAAACTCACCCTCCCTCCCAAACCCTACCTCCCCTACTCCCCCTCGCCAAAAGTCTGGCGGAACAGCCAGGTCTTACACAAACGTCGAAACGACAGGAGGGTGGGGGCCAACTGAGCCTCCTCCGGGAGTGAATTCGACAGCACGGGGGCAGCCACCGATAAAGATCTCACATCAGTGGCCACCCATCTCACCCGGGGAATCTTCAAAAAGGCCCTCATGGACGATCTCAGGGGTCGCACGGGCACATGGGGAGTGAGGCAATCCCACAGATATGCAGGTGGAGCTGCGGATCGAGGAGCATGCCCAGACTACGGACCTGGGATACCAGTGAAGGGTGGACCCCATCGTTGATGGGAACCTTCACATCCACTACATTTCCCACCACTATCATCTCCATCTTGTCAGGATTCAACTTCAGTTGGCTCACCCTCATCCAATCCTCAACAGCTGCCAGACATCAGGTAAGTACCGAGACTGCTGGGTCAGATGAAAAAGAGAGAGAGAGTTGGGTGTCATCAGCATATTAATGACACCGCACCCCATACTGTCTCACGACCTTGCCACGTGGCTGCATATACATGTTGAACAAGAACGGGGACAGAATAGAACCTTGCGGGACACCACACATGAGGTCCCGTGAAGATGAAGAACAATACCCAAGCACCACACGCTGAGTTCTCCTGGCCAGGAAGGAGCGGAACCAGTCAAGGACAATCCTGCCCACTCCAGCTCGATCCCACAAGCGAGTCACCAACATCTCATGGTCAACGGTATTAAAAGCAGCTGACTGATCTAACAAAATTAGCAGGGTTGAACGACCCTGATCTGATTCACGGCAAAGGTCATTGACCAAGGCCACAAGTGCAGTCTCCATGCCATAGCCCGGATGAAAACTGGACTGAAAGGGACCCAGATAACCAGTGTGGTCTAGATGCCTCTGAAGCTGCTGGGTCACCACCCACTCAATAACCTTCCCTAAAAAGGAAAGGTTAGAGACTGGCGGATAACTGGTGAGGGAACCAACGTCCAGTGATGTTTTTTTGAGCAGAGGCTGTACCACCGCCTCTTTGAGGCAACCTGGCTCTCTACCCTCCCAAAGGGAGGCACTGATCACCCCCTCCAGCAACAGCTCCACCATCTTCCGGCTGGCCTTAACGAGCCAGGACGGATATGGGTCAAGTTCACCAAAGGTGGTCTTAACAGCCCCAAGAACACCCCCCATCCTGGCAGATGACACCAACTGAAAATGATCCCACAAAACCAGAGAAGGCGGGACTTCCACAACCTCTGGTGAATCTGAGCAATTTTCTCTGCAAAATAATCACCAAACATGTCACAGCGGGCATTAGATACCTCTGATTCCAGGTGGAAGGAGGTATATTAACAAGGTATAATTGTGGTCAGGGGTAGAAACTGCTATTAAATAGCCTTCTTCCTCCCTGGTACTGGAATGTGATCTGCCCTGTGCCTCCTTTGGTCTTATCTTGGGTAACCAGCCAAGGACAGGTTGCTCTGCTAGCGAGGGGTCCCTTTTTCTGTTCAGCTACAGCTGGTCAAGTTTCATGATGGTCTCATTCTGAGGGCATTTGCTCAGACTTTCTATCCCAGAAAGTTTGTTCAAGCCAGGAAACTTGACAAAAAAGGGCCCTAGACCTACAACTCTAGTTTAGGCAACTTTGCTTCTCCTAATCGGAAGGGGGATCTTACCACAAGTATTTTTAGTTCCCAAACACTTTTTGTTAAAAGGCTCCTCCATTAAGAGCCTTGGTACATTTTAGTCTGTTTCTTACAAATAATCCAGCAGGAGCCTGTGCACAGGCTTTTCTTTGAATGTTCATTGTTTGTTTTGCTGCTGTTTATATAATCCATCTTAACCATACTGTTCTTTTAGAAGGCTCAGCTTGAGAATTTCACTCGTCTTGGAACTCAAACGCTTTAATTAGGCTAAGATACAACAAGATAAACATTGTGCAATTGCCTCCCCACCTTTACTATTCCGCAATAAAAGATCTGATTTCTTCTCACTTACAATGGCACAAATCACTTATGTGCTCTATTAAGGTCAATGGAGTTCTTCTGGCACAAAACTGAGTGTACGTGAGAAGACAATCGGGCCCTTTCTTGAAAAGGTTTTAAAGGCAAGCCTGTAGCAACAGAAAAGGGCCAGGGGAAAGGACCACACTGCACAGAAATCTTCAGCAATGGGGGCAATTGAAGGCTAATAGAAACTTAAAGAGGTCGTTGATTAGCTCTCATTTCAAAGATTCCACAATCTCTACTGATTTGATATATTTTCATATAGGACAATATTATCCAGCTGAATTCACTACTTATATATTGTGACAGTCACTGCAAGTCCTTGCAGAACTAGACCCAGAGGACTAGAGTAAGTTGCTGCAGAAATGTAGCTACAGCTAAAATAGTTACTAAATGTAGTACTCACAGGAAATACCCTCATTTTGGGGTACTGCAGACTTAGGTTTTGGCCCTGAGGAAAGTTTGGACCAAATATCAGGATCTTATTACTTTGGTCCTCCTGTACGTAACTTCAATAGGAGAGAAACCTTTTTCTTACCTGATTGCTGAAATAAAGTCAGAGACTCGGGTCTTAGGCCACGTTTAGATGAGCGCCACCTGCTCACACTGTGAAATCATGTGGCTTGTAAAAGTGCCAGGGGCAGCTTTTATTTGTGCCTATACGTGCCTTATTTCCGGTCACACATTTTTAACAGCGCAAATTAAATACCTCACATATCGAGGTATTTAATTTGTGCTGTTACATTTTATTTATTTATTTATTTATTTATTTACTGGATTTATATCTCACTCTCTCCCGCCATGGCGCCCCAGAGCAGCATTAAAGAATATGCAACTGAAAATACGGCGTGCATAGGCGCGTCTAAAAGCGGCCCGTGGCACTTCTACAAGCTGCATGATTTCACGGCGCAAACGCGCAGCGCTCGTCGAAAAGAAGCCTTAATTACGTAATAAGATATAAAGTACATTTGCAATATTAATTTCAAAGTCACTATGAGGGAGAGAGACTAAGATAGTCCTTGGTTCAAGATAGAAAATAAGTTGTTTGCAAAGAAGATGGAATAGAATATAGCATCTCATAAAAGACACTACACTCTGAACAAAAAATCATAGTTCCAGTACAGTTTATATAGGACTTTTGGCAGTAAAGTAATGTATGACCTAATATAAGAATGTGTCAGCAGTTTTATCTAACTCAAAGATCCCAGATGCACGGAGACCTTTCACATCGTTTCTTGTCTAAAATAAAACAGTCCACACTGCACGTAACTTGAATTCTAGGGAAAAGGATAAAGCTGAGCTAAGCAAACTACAACTCAAAGCACATTTGTTTTACATACAAATGGTCTAAGCAGATTACAGTACCTAATCAGGATACCTGAAAAATTGGTAACATCTGGTACACATTCTTTTTATTTTATGATTTCAGATCAGTATATTGGGTGGGAAAACTGAAAAACTGGGGTGGAGATTTTCAAAAACTGGGACCATAGGTTGACTTTCTGGGACCAGAAGTTGATTTTCTGGGATGGAAAAATAGGCATTGGAAGTTGAAAAAATGGTACCAGAAGTTGGTATTCTGGGACTGGAAGTCTACATTTGAGAAACTGGACACCCAAATTTGGTTGCAATTGGGCACTGAATGGTACCTGATGTCACGTTGATTCAGGTACTGAAAATTTGTTGACTATACCCGTTTTTGCAGGTACTCGTTTCAACTTTAAGTGCAGATCTAAGAGTGAGCCAAGCTCCAGCAACCATCTATCCCTTTAAGTGGCCAAGTGACTAGGAAGTCAGCTGCGCTTAGTTGAGTGCCGCCAGTTGGGTGTGACTGTGCAAGTCAGCTTAGCCTCTGCTGCATATTGCCAGAAATGGAAGGCTTGCAAGGTTAGACCACCAGAGAGGGGCAAGAGAGAAGCTGAATGGCCTTTTCTAGAGAGGGGGTTTCCTTGAAGGCCCATTTGAAGGGAGCCAAGCATCCTGTGCCAACGCTGGGAACTGGTTGGCAGGGAACAAGACCAGAGGTTGTATCCCAGAAAGGGAACTGGCTGGTAGGAAATGCTCCAGGTCAAGGGTCTGCACTAACAGGTACCCACCAACCCCTCAGAAGCCTAGAAAGGAACAGGTTGGTAGGAAATGTATTAGCCCAGAGGGCCGGTACTAACAGAAGCCCAGAAAAAAACCCTATGCTGTGTATTAATGTATAGGGAAGGTATAAATAAAAGACACATTGGTGAGAAGGTGTTCTTATTTTCCAAATTTATACCCCGCCCCTCCTGAAAACAGCTCAGGGCGGCTTCCAACAATAATAAAATACATATAAAAACAAATATAAAAACAATTTTAAAACATCAAAAATACATTTTAAGTATTTAAAACAGGGCCCTGGGATCCCATTCAACATTAAACAATAAACAAGGTACGGGAGATTAAAAAAAAACAAAAAAACAAAAACCCTAACCCTCCCCACACTCCCACCCCAAAGGCCTGGGCGAACAGCCCTGTTTGGATCTGTGTTTGGGAGCAAATCCTGCAGAATATATTATGTACTCTCTCTTTTCATCAGTTGTTAAATAATTATTATCTTTATTTCTAACTGATGAAATTTAAAAAAATATCTACAGTACATTGATTTTTAAGATCAATAAGTCTCCTTGACACTGGGGCATTCTATGATGAACCTTCCTTGCCTTGAGCATGGCTGAGAGGTCTCTTACCTAGTTCCTCCTCCTCCCCCTCCACCCCCCGGTGCTCAGGGCTGTCCTCTCCCTGCTCCCTTTGGCTCTCTATGCTCTGAACCTTGCCTCCCGTGTGATACTAGCCTGCGAATGCCAATAGGAAACGCAGAGAGTGAGGCCTGCAGCCAGTTAATCTGTGAATGCCGACGAGGAACACACAAGCAGAGGCTTGCAGCTGGGTACCATAAGAATGCCAATAGGGAATACAGATAGAAAGGTCTAGGGATGGGCGAACGCGGTTCGGTAGTTCGGTGTTCGGCCCGAACTCGGCCTGTTCGGACAACCGAACACGAACACGAACACGAACGCACCGAACGGACCGAACACCGAA
>QEPC01015474.1:535114-553041 GCA_003113815.1 Sphenodon punctatus | reverse complement strand
GGGGGTGCCCTCCTGGAGGTCCCCCGTGTTAAGCGGGGGGCCACGATGGAGCGGGCATTCTCGGTGGTAGGGCCGCGGCTGTGGAACTCCCTTCCGGAGGAAGCTCGCCTGGCCCCAAGCCTTCTGACATTCCGGCGGAACTGTAAGACCTGGCTGTTTGCCCAGGCCTTTGGGAGGGAGGGTGGGGGGGGTGATTTTTAATCCCCCACCAATGTATTTATTTATCTACCATTGGACTATGCCCTGTTTTATTGTATATTTTATATTTGTATTTTAAATTGTTTTTAATGATTTTATTGTTGTTAGCCGCCCCGAGCTGCATTGCAGGATGGGGCGGGATAAAAATCCATAAAATAAATAAAATAAATAAATAATTGTGGGGACTCAGGTGCCCCTGGCCCTGCACCTCTTGAGGGTATCTGTGCAGCTCCCATGGCCCCCATGCCAGCGGAGACCCACGGGTAGTTACCGAGTATGCCCTGTGCCTGCCCAGATGTCCCCAGGGATTGCCCCAAAGATTGTAGTGTAACCCCTACAAGCGTCCCGTTGGTGCCAGATGGGTAACTAGCCACTGTACCTAACAGCTGCCCCATTGCCCCTAGGGTTTGTTGTACGGTTTCTGTTAATGCCATCCCTGTGGTGCCCCATGGGTAACCAAACCCTGTATACTATGTCTGCCATGATGTCCCTGGGTTCTGCCCCACATGTTGGGGCTCGCTACACCGGCCCCGCTTTCCCAGTCACTCCTACCTCCTGGATACTGTTGTGTCCAGCTTCCGCCCACTGGCTGGTATGGTTGGATCTGCTGTCCCAGACGTGGCTGTTGATTGGCTTCCAGCTGCTGCCCTTGCTGTGTGACCGGAGGTGGCTTGTAACCCTGGGCCATGGCACACAGGCCCTGTTCCAAAGCAGCTAGCCTCAGGAGCGCTTCCTCCATTCCAGGTTCTGCGCGGTCCTCTTCGCCATCCTGGCCTGCCACGTCCTGTTGCTCATCCATGTCAAAAAATGGGGGAGGCCCCCTGCCTGCCGGGCTTTTTACAGGGGGAAGGCCTGACCCCCGACCGGTTGTGTGTCCTCCACCCCTTGTGCCCCCTGACCCCTTGCTGGGCCTGTATCAGGGGAAGGGATTGTCCTCCATCTGACTGTGTGCCAGCCCCAATTTGAGCTCCACCTGCCTCCAAACTTACCTCCTGCCAGCTCTACGGGGGGTCAGCTCCATCCCTATACCTTGCCGGGGTGGTGACTGCATGCCCCCCCATCCTCCGAGTCTCAGCTTGCTGTTGCGGGTCAGTCCCTGCCCCATTCCCATGTTGCATGGTGGGGCTTAGATCACCCAGTGCCCTGCCTGTTGCCGCAACCAGTTGTGGCCCAGGGGGGGTCCAAATTCTACCTCCCTAGGCCCAACCTCCCCGGGCCTACCTCCTGGTGGCACTGCGTCTCCTACCCCTTGGTCAGCTGGGGCCATCTGGGGTCCCCCACCCAGGCCTATCCCCCACACCTGGAGAGCTAGGTTGGCCCCTACTGCCATTTGCAGGTCTACTCCCCCCAGGCCTGGACCCCAGGCCCTTGATGCCTGCATAAGGACTGCTCCGGCCTTCCACGCCCCTTGCGGAGCCACCCCACTGGGCTGGCCATGCATGCCTGCCACTCCACTCGGCCCTTGACTGCCACTGTGCCCGTCCTGCTCCCACAGGCTGCTAGGCCGTGTTTGCCCCGGCCCTGCTTGCTGTACCACCTAACTGGACTGGCTTTGCGGGCCTCCCCATCTGGCTTGCCCTTGGATGACGCTGGGCCCAGCCTGCTCCGACAAGCCACTTGGCCCAACCTGCCCCAGCACAACGGCCACTACCAGCAATGGGTGGCCTCCCCTATTGTGCACTATCACCATGCTCTGCATGAGGGCCTCACAGCCGGCTAACCTGGCCTGCATGGCACTCAGTGCTGCCCCGGCTGGACCAAACCTCATCCTGCTGGGTCTTGCAGTAACTGTGCCGCCATGTCCGCCGCATGATGTCCATCTATGGTGCCCTTCTTCTTCCCTCCCAGCTTTGCTTCGACTTTCCCCATCCCAGGAACTGCCGGGGAAGACGTCTGCTTGCTCTGAAAAAACTGGCTGGAATGCCAGAATGGTGCAACGGATGGAAGACTCCCCTCGAGGCAAAGGGGACGGGCTCTCCAACCTGTGCCCGCACATTGGCTGCCACCCCCCCAGTTGTCGGGCAACCTTGGCCGGGCTGCCGTTCTTCCTGCCACGGCCTGCCACGGCCTGTCCCATTCTGCCTAGCAACATCCCCACCAGCAGCTCCAAGCCCGGCAACATCCCCAGCAACATCCCCGCCTGCAGCTCCAAGGCGGCCAAACCTTCTTGCTCCTTCTTAGGGAGCGCGCCAATTTCCCCTGGTGGCTGCCTATTAAGGCAGGCCAAGGGGTCTTGTTATCTTTCATTGATTCACTATTAGGTGCCGGGTCCAGGGCCCGCACGTGGGGGGCTGGTGCTGATGAATGCGAGGTCCGTGGTCAACAAGGCCCCGATTATCCACGATTTGATCGTGGATGGGGCCGTGGACCTCGCATGCATCACGGAGACCTGGCTGGATGATCTGGCCGGTCCAACTTTGGCGGATCTGGTTCCAGCTGGGTATGCCGTGCAGCATCAGCCCCGCATGAGCGGCCGGGGAGGAGGCGTAGCTATTGTTTTTAGGGAAGACTGGCCTGTTAGGAGGTATCCAGTGCCGGAGATTGTGGGTGTAGAGGCTCTGCACGTGGTGATCGATTTGGCTGGGGGCAAGCTAGGGGTGCTGCTGGTGTACCGGGCCCCTTCATGCCCGGCGGCATCCCTTACCGCTCTAGCGGAGCTGGCCTCGGAGGTGGTGTTGGGCTCCCCCAGGACTTTGGTTCTGGGGGACTTCAACGTCCACGCCGATGCCGGCCTTGTTGGGGCGGAGCGGGAGTTCATGGCCGCCATGGCAACTATGAACTTGTCCCAGGAGGTGATCTGCCCGACCCACGTGGGGGGACATATCCTCGACCTGATCTTCGGCTCTGGCCTTGAGGCGGGGGGTCCGGTTGTGGGGGAGGTGACAGCGGTGCCCTTGTCGTGGACGGACCATTACCTCCTTCAGGCCGGTCTTTTAGCGCGCCCCCTCCAGAAGGGGAAGGGACCAGTTAGGATGGTCCGCCCTCGGAGGCTGATGGAACCCCAGCGGTTCCAGGAGGTCCTGAGGGAGCTTACCCTGGATGTGGACGGTCACTCTGTGGATGAGCTGGTCCGGCATTGGAACATCTTGCTGGAGGAGGCCATTGACAGGGTGGCTCCGAGGCGCCTTCTGCCTCGGTCTCGTCACCGCAGGACCCCTTGGTTTACTGAGGGGCTGCGGTGTATGAAGCGTGTGGGCAGGAGGCTAGAGCGACGCTGGCGTCGGACTCGGTCTGTCTCCGATCGTCTTCTCCATAGGGCCCATTTGCGGTCCTATGTGGAGGCTGTGAGGACGGCGAGGAAGGAATTCCTCGCCGTCCTCATAGCGTCTGCGAAGTCGCGTCCAGCGGAGCTGTTTCGGGTGGTGCGGGGGCTGGTTAGTCCGGCCTCCCTCCGCCTGGATGGGGACTTGTCCCGGGCCCGCTGTGAGGAGTTTGTCATCTACTTCGCAGACAAGATCGCTCGGATTCAGGCCGATTTCGACGCTGGGTTGATAGCAGTAGGGGAAGAGCGCGGGGGGGCGGAGGGTCCGTCTGGTCCATCTTTATGGGGTGAGTTTCAGGAAGTGACGCCAGCCGATGTGGTGGATGTCCTGGGGTCTGTGAGGGCCACGTGTTGTCAACTAGATCCATGCCCGTCCTGGTTAATAAAAGCTTCCGGGGAGACGTTGGGGACGGTGCTGGCGAGGGTGGTGAATGCGTCCCTTCGGCAGGGGAGGTTGTCGCCTTGCTTAAAAGAGGCTGTGGTGCGCCCCCTGCTGAAAAAACCATCGTTGGACGTAGACGCGCTCGCCAGCTACCGACCTGTCTCTAACCTTCCCTTTTTAGGGAAGGTTATTGAGCGGGCAGTGGCGCTCCAGCTCCAGGGTCATCTAGATAATATCGGGCTCCTTGACCCTTTTCAATCTGGGTTCCGCCCCGGCTATGGCACCGAGACGGCGTTGGTGGCCTTGGTGGACGACCTCCGCCGGGAGATGGATGCGGGATGTTCGACATTTCTCATCCTGCTCGATCTCTCGGCCGCTTTTGACACCGTGGACCATGGGCTGCTGTTGAGACGACTGCGTGACCGGGGGGGTCTGGACGGGACTGTTCTTGAATGGTTCCGTTCATTCCTCTCGGGGAGGAGCCAGCGGGTGGTGTTGGGGGAGGAAACATCGAGCCCCCGCGCCTTACCGTGTGGCGTTCCGCAGGGATCGATCTTGTCTCCATTATTATTTAACATCTATATGCAGCCCTTGGGGGAGGTCGTGAGAGGGTTCGGGGTGCGATGTCACCAGTATGCTGATGATACTCAGCTGTACCTCTCGTTTTCTACCGACCCAGACCCTGCTGTCTCGGTGCTATCCCAATGTTTGGAGGCCGTGGCGGATTGGATGCGGCGGAGCAGACTGAAGCTCAACCCAGATAAGACGGAGGTGATGGTGGTGGGGAGGGCGAAGGGGGTGGTGGCCCCCCTGATTGGGGGGGTTTGCCCCCCTGTAGCTCAGCAGGTCCGGAGTCTGGGGGTCATATTGGACGCAGACCTGCGGCTGGAGCGGCAGGTGGAGGCAGTCGCTAAGGCTGCCTTCCGCCAGCTTTATCTGGTACGTAGGCTGCGTCCGTATGTCTCTGGCCCGGACCTGGCCTCCCTCATCCATGCCTTCGTCACCTCGCGGCTCGACTACTGTAACGCGCTCTACGTGGGGCTTCCCTTGTTCTTGGCCCGGAGGCTGCAGCTGGTGCAGAATGCGGCGGCCCGTCTTCTTACGGGGACGGGTCGCCGGGAGCACATTACACCGGTGCTCCGAGCGCTGCACTGGCTGCCGATAGTGTGCCGGGCCAAGTTCAAGGTCCTAGTAATGATCTATAAAGCCCTATACGGCCTTGGCCCCTCTTACCTTAGGGACCGCCTCGCCCTTCGCGCCCCGGAACGACTCCTGCGGTCTGCCGGGGGTGCCCGCTTGGAGGTCCCCCGTGTGAAGCGGGGGGCCACGATGAAGCGGGCATTCTCGGTGGTAGGGCCGCGGCTGTGGAACTCCCTTCCGGAGGAAGCTCGCCTGGCCCCAAGCCTTTTGATATTTCGGCGGAACTGTAAGACCTGGCTGTTTGCCCAGGCCTTTGGGAGGGAGGGGGGGGTGATTTTTAATCCCCCACCTTATATATTTATTTATGACTGTACCACGCCCTGTTTTATTGATATATTTTATATTTGTTTTAAATGTTTTTATACTGTTTTTATTGTTGTTAACCGCCCCGAGCTGCATGGCAGGATGGGGCGGTATAGAAATCTAGAAAATAAATAAATAAAATAAATAATGAATTACTGACTGGATACGAGCAACTGAGCTACTCCCTAGAACCATTTTTAAAGTACTTGTGACATCATTCAACTCCCAGGGGGGCTGTCAGTCGACTGTACCTGAAGCTGTCATTACAGTCATACACACACATGCACACAAACATTCCTTGCACAGCCTCACACATTCCATCCCCGACAAAAACTCAAATATGCTCACACACATTTCCAACACATTCACGCGCATGCTCATACACTGAACCTGAGACATACACATGCATAATAGCCGCACGCATTAAGAATACTGTAGGTATTTCTTTATTTACTGGAACTTAAGTACAAGATGCAAAACTTTGGTTTATGTTGAACCACAATTTTCAAAACTTTTAAACACATTTGCCTCATACCTTCAGAAATCTGCCTAAAAATTGATTCATTTCTGTGTGAGTTCCTGAGCAGATCCTGCACAGCGGGATCCCCCCCAAATTCTTATGAAGGCTCTGGTTTCCTCTGTCTCCCAAGACCAGCCTCTCACCTTACCAGGTTTCCCAGCAGATCCTCCGCTGCACGCTGACCCTTTTTATCCCACACGCACCCCCCTTCCTGGATCCTGGGGCAGCATGTCATGAAAGGTCCCCCTTCCTCTCTGGCTTTACATGGTAGGATTCCGGCTGGCATTGTGTGGGGATAGAAAGTCTTCCCAACTCCCTCTCACCTTATAAGTTAGTTACTTTATAGCTCCCATGCTAAGGAAGGGGAGGGGAGGGGGGATCTGGCAGTGAAAGTTTGGATTAAGGGTCACTCTCCTTGCCCCAAAAGCCTCCAGGCAGCACTAGCCCCAGAGGAGAGCAAAACAGCTGCTCTGCTGAACTTGCTGATGAGGGAGCAGCAGGGACATGCCTCAAGGCAATAGCTTTGGGCTGGGAAGCACAGCAGAGGGAATGGAGAGCTGCATCCGGCTCATGAATCAAACCACCATTTTTTATCCACCTCTATCATAAAACAGAAAAAAGGATAAAATAAGCACATGTTAAAAAGGAAATCTAATGATACCCCTCAAACATTTTTAAATCCTTAGTACTTGTGTTTTCTCCTTTTAAATTCTGTTTCTATAGCAGGACTAATTTACAGAAAAATAAGTTCTATAACACTTCATTGGTTTTCCTGAATTACAGAGCCTTTAAATAAACTTAACAGTGGGTTCTCTTATGGTTTTGAAATATTCAACTATCAAATTTCAATCAGCACATTCATAAAGTTTCCTACAATACTGCATATTCTAAAAAACAATACATTGGGGATAGGGGGTAGCAGATCAAATCCAAAGCTTTGAAATGGCCTGATAATCCCAGTGTTGTATAACTCACACTGTGAACTTGTATATTGCAGGTACATTAGGATAGTTATGTTATAATACGTAAGCACAGCTACATTGGATGTGCACATGCTCCTCTAGACGTCATAACGGCTGAGCTCTTTTCTCAGTCTTTTGGTTCTTCTTGGGGCTATGTATCCTGTATTGTTGCATTCCCCACTAACCGCATTTTGTGACATATTCGCATTTCCATCAGCTACAGTACTTACAAAAGGTACATCTGAGGAGGTTACATTAAGGTTCTGTTTGCCTATGTTAGCTTTTTTTGGGAACCTGTTGGCATTACCATCAGCAGCTGTCCTTTTAGCAGCTACATCTGAGGCGGCAACATTCTGGTTTTGTGTACCCTGCAGCATGCACGCTCTACTATTATATGGTTTTTCCTCAGGTGCTGCCTGATCAACATCATCATACATACCAGGTGTTCCCCTAGAGGTACAGGCTACACCTCTACGTATGGGACCAGCTTCCTGTTGGATTGGTGCATGCAAATCAGGGACTGGTGCCTGCAAATCTGGGTACAATGACTGATAATGTGTAGGAACAGGCAGGGATGTTCTGCTGGACTGTAACTGTGGGCGTATTTCTAATATGGCCCAGGCAAGGTGCTATACAGCATCTGATGACCTTCGTAGCTCCTCCCTACACTCCCTTACTATCTCATATTGATGCTCTTGAAACTGCTCCTGCATGCGATCAGACCACATAGTACCAGTGTTCTCCAGTATGTCTTTATAAAACTATCTATCGGATTGCAACATGGACCTGCCTGCTGTCATTCTCATCGTAACCAAGCCAAGTACGTGCACTTGAGACCTCGCATCTTCATGAATGTTAGACCCCTTGTCTCTCCCTCTGTTCCCCTTCCTAAGTCTCTCCCCCAGCTCCTGTCTCTCAGATTGTAAGCCCTAGGGGCAGGGACCGTGTCTATTTTATTACTTTGTAAAGTGCCAGGTACACTGCTGGCGCTATATAAATGTTTGTTAATAATAATAATAATAATAATTGCAGTCTGATCTTCAGCCAGCTTCTCTCGCTCTTCTGTCATCATATTTTGAATTGTCTCTAGAAGGGTATCAGCACACTTCCTTGCCTCGCTGACCATGCGTTCAGCAATGTCATCCCTCCTTTGCCTTCTCCTCTGATGGAATCATCTCAATCGTTCTGCTCCTGTAGCACGTGCAGGTGCCTGAGAGTTATTATGAGAGTGTTCCACAACATTTCTTTGAGTATCAACCTGGAGTTGATCCTCTAACTCCTCTTCAGAGTTAAGATTCTCTTCAGGAGGTACGAAAGTAAGGTAAATAAAAAACAAGAACAGAAATTCAATAATTACTGACATGCAGACATTCTCATTTCTTCTGCTAGGAAATAAAATCCTTTTTACGTCCTTGTTTTTATTTATTTAATCAATCAGAGGTTATGCGTGGGAGGGGTGTGAATTGAGGAACATACGTAATACGTTCCGAACATAAGGGATGTTTATATCTCCAAAGAAAAAAAGCTGGATGCATGCCTGTACTTATTTGTATATTTGTACATTTATGGCCTCTAACCACCCCAAACCACATACCTTAACCACCCACTTTACAAAGCATTCAGAAAGCAAACATAATACATACAAACATATGGCATACATTCACATGACAAAAAGAAAGAACACACAACTCACCTGTCTCTGGAACTGTACCCTTGATCTGACTCCTAGGGTGGGATTCATCACAATTATCCCTTTCATAATCACCAACGTTTATTTCATCTGAGTCAGTGTCAGGAAAAAGGACATCATCGATCCACTCCTCATCCTTGTTTTCTTCACTGAGTTGTAAGTGGGATATTTCAGGTATGAGCCTACCCTGTGGGTTGACATCATCTAGATGCAAATTATCAGGTACTAGTAACTATTGTAGATGGTATTCATGTGGCTGTACCTCAAGCCTGGGACGCATAGCATCTTCATAATTTCCAACTAATACATTGGGGTCAATAGCTTGATCATTGTGAAAAATTGCAGCTAATTCATTTTCAAAAGGAACATTTCTTTTACCTCTTCCAGATCTATTCTGATGGTCCTTCAGTTCCTTGTAGCCCCTTTTTAGGTCTTTTGCTGTCTACCTACACTGCTGCATATCACGATCGTATCCCATTTACCTCATACCTTCAGAAATCTGTCTAAAAATGGACTCATTTCTGTGTGAGTTCCTGAGCAGATCTTGCACAGCGGGATCCCCCCAAATTTTTATGAAGGCTCTGGTTTTCTCTGTCTCCCAAGGCTGGTCCCTCGCCTTACCAGGTTTCCCAGCACATCCTCCGCTGCACGCTGATGCTTTTGATCTTCCTGATATTCTGGAGAGTTCTGTTGCTGAATTTTGTCCGATTACTGAGGTAGTCGACCGTTTGCCACTCAGCAAAAAAGGCGCATCAAACACAGTGGTAACTACTTCCGGGTACACTCCCGGAAACCCTTCATCTTGCCCTGCGGTGCACTCTAATCAATCATGTGACCGGATGGATGTGCCAACACGCTACGCTTCATGTTTAGACGTGAGGAGGAAAAGGTGTTCATCATCAACACTGGAAAGGAAGCCGCAAAAAACTGATGAGTACAAACTGTGTTCTCCGGCTGTCCATTAGGTGTTCACATCCGTGTTGAAAATGTCACGCTGTACACAAATAACACCTGCATAGTGTTGACTGCGTGTTTGTTTCCCCCAACACCTTTCCCCCGTCACGTGTAAAAGTAGCCATAGAAACAAAAGGCACGTTTAGGCTAACACACAGCTGGTCGCAGTGTCAAAGTGGGGAAAGCCCATGGAGCTTGGATAATTCACTATTTATCCCCCTTTGAGGGTATTCTAGACAATTTGGGGTCTCTAACCAATCAGATGTGATTCTTATTACTACAGTTGTCTGCCTCCAATATGGCCCTGTCCTCCTGCCTCCATGTCTGGATAATCTAGAAAAATTAATCAGGGCTTTATCCAGAACCCAGAGATAAGGGAAAGCCTGGAGATGCTGGGTCCAACCCAGAGTGGTGGTAAACCCCTATGTATTTATATCACCTGACCCTAGAATCTCACGTGTTCTTTTACTATTCCTGTTAAATGTCAGTTTTTAAATTTTCCAACGATATAGTTTCCCCCTTTTCTCATTTGTTATAGCTTCCTTAGCAACATTAACCACAACAAATTATGAAATTGCCACAATGAGTTTCAGAAAGCCCAGCATTCTGCCAATATGCTCAGGTCTGTTGCACAGTCTTAAATATACTTGGCCATAAGGCTATGGAGTGGCTTATTGAAAAAAAATGCTTAAATGTCAAGGAGGGTCAACAAGGAACATTAATTGGAAACTCCCAGCCACTTTTTTTTGACAACACGTTTCTGTCTGCTAGAACAATTCTACTTCCTGATTGTCCAGAGATGCACCATCTGTGGCCTATTTTTTGCTGCTCTTGCTGAATATTTTTTTTGTCACTACCTGGGTGTGTTTCTGAGAACCTTGTTTACAAGGTAGCCACCTTCTGACGTTGAACTGAGTTCTGCTCTGCCTGCCCTGCACAGCGCGGAAGCTGTGGCATGTGGCAGCAGCACGAGACAGACTGGAGTCAGGAGGAGAGAGGCAACTGTATGGTGCCATAACGAATGGTGTGGTGAAAAGCGACTCAAGCAAGCAAAGTGACTGGTGTTTGTTGATTTCAGTGTTCCAGCTTCCTCCCTGGGGGTGGGGTAGGGGCCTGGAGCAGGGAAAGTGAATTAAAGCAACTACTGTTCCTATGTCAGCAAGTTCTTGTAGATTTGAAATCACTTTGCCAAGCTTTAAAATGTTTGCTTCCCTTGTGTGATAGTTTGTTCCCCTGGTAAAGGTTGACCCTGATCCTGCAGGCTGCAATGTACAAGACACACCCCCTTAATGCAATGCTCAATGGGGGTATTCTTGCAGGATCAGAGAGACTGAAGAGAGGCGGTGGAATAGTGCAAGTACTATATCAATGCACAGGAAAAAAACAACTGAAAGAGAGGCATCTCTTAATCCAATGTTGCTGCCTCTTGCAATTTTTTAAAATGCAAGTCTAGCTATTTAGTTTTTCTTAAAGCTCCAGTTTCTAGTCATCATATGAGAATCTCTGCATTAGACTTAACAAAATATAAGATTTTATCCCCTGTGGTTTTAGAAACAACATTACATTTAAGTGTGCAAAAAAGATGGCAACTACAAAGAATTAACTCTTACTCTTTTTTGGAACTTGTTATTTTAGGGTATTTTCAGATGTTACGAGATCACGCTCAACCACGGGGAATTCTCACATGGTGATCGTGGTCTCGTAATGTCTGTTGGGGGGAATGGAAGCTCCCCACCAGATGTTCACCCCCGTGAAACACAGGGGGTGGGGGGGGAATCACATTCAACATGCAAACGGAGGTCCTGCCCGGACCATCTCCGTTTACATGTTGAATGTGATTCCCCCCCGTGATCAAGGGGATTGTCTCGTCTGTCCCCTGACCACGGCCCGGAATCAGCGGCAAGATTCCGCTGTGGTCAATGCCCTCCGGGGGCCAGCGGGCGCTGTGGCTGCATTGGCCACGGTGCCCTCCCGTCTCCAAGAGGGTGGGCGGCCGAGGGAGCATGGGGGGGCGTGCTGTGCAGCTGCACATTGAGCCTCACAGCCCCGCCGCCGATTCCCTGCTGGGATCAGCCGGCACATCTGCTTGATGGCCGTTTTGATCCTGGCGGGGGATCAATGGGTGATTCCCTAATGCGGCCAATATCGGGCCCGTCACTTCTGAAAATACCCTTAGTCTGGCCTGACTTAAGATTCAGAATGCTTGGGGATGGCAATACAGCTTATCCTTAGTTACAAGAATTTTAGGCACAGAGAGCTGTCCTGCTAACCTCAAAAAAGTTAACAGTGTCTCCATTGCGTCTAGGTCCCCAATTTGAGCCAAACTTTGTGAAGCACTTTTACCTCCAGCTGAAGTAAATGGGAACTGTGAAAAGTTCAACACCAACCAACCAAACAGTCAGGCCCGATGTGTCTGAAGTTAAGCACTCAATTTTGGTGGTTGCTACTAAAAATTAGGATCTGGCAATTGGTGCCTCTCTCTCTCTCTCTGAAATGGGGATAGCTCCTCACTGACGGGCTGTGAACTGTAGAAGCTTACAGAATGTTATCAGCTCCTTGAATGAAAAGTACATACGTAGTGGTTATTTCTGGGAACAGGATTGGATCCACAATGAAATTAAGTAGCAAAGCTCCCAATAGGTGCAGAGCTCGCCTCTTTGAGTGAAAACAGACATGCATATTGCAGGGCTGCAACATGCCTAAGAAATGTTAAAGCAGAGTTAAAGTGCATGTCTGTTTTCACCCTTTGTGCAAATCAGATGAGTGAATCTAGCAAACACGTGCTATTGCTTGAGTTATGGTACTAGTTATGAGAACTAGTGGCAAAGGGGAGCCTTGAGGAATATTTATTTATTTATTATTAAAATGTATATGCCACTCCCTCCTGCTACAAGCATCTCGGGGTGGCTAACCACATTTTAAAACACATAATAATAATAATAATATTTATTACGGCTTAGCTTCCACTATTGCCAACATATACAATGTAATATAATACAAACATATAAATTCAAAATTAAAACAATACACACTACTGGAACCTATAACAATTAGATACAAAATAGAGCTCAGAGCGGGTACTCCATTATACCCCTTCGAAATATATACAATTAGTTCTTTCAGACGCTTAGCCATTTGCCTATCTCCACTCAGTTCTCGGTGGAGGGTCTACCGACCTAGGGGCTACTCACATGGTCCACAAGGTCCACAAGGGCCCCCCCCCCAGTCTCGTGTCGGCTTCTAATAGCCATCATACTCATCTGCTCCTCTTCATTAGGGGGTACCTATATATCTGGAATTAACGAAAAGCTATGTTTTATATCTCGGGTCAGTACCAAGGGGGCTACTATCCTGGGTTAGACATCCCCCCACCTACTCTACCCCTGACATGCCATTTCCTCACTCCTGGCAATTCCTAGAAGGAGGGGTTGTATTCCTGATATAAACCACTGCCCTACAAAAATTGGCTACAGCCCTAGAGCGTTCTGAGTCGGTAGGGCATAGTAGTTTATTCAACGTTCGGTTGGTTACCACCTTATCAAGATGTTCCTTCAAATACCTAATCCTTAAGCCCTCGAATGCCGGGCAGTGAAGAATTATGTGAGTTGGAGTATCTACCTCCCCCTGTTGGCACATGTTACAAACACGCTGATCCCAAGGGGTCCTAGCATATCGACCTTCCAGCATCACCGAGGGGAACACATTAGCCCTCATCCTAAAAAAGGCAGATCTAATGCTGGCGTCTTGCCAGGTAAACAGATAATAGTGGTTAGGTCTTTGAAAAATGGGCAGGGGATAATAATCATTAAGGAGGGGCACCACCTCCTGGGCTCCTCTTAGGGCATTTTCTAATTGGGCTGCCTGGTCCCAGACCCGTTTATGGACAACTGCCTTACATGCCGCCCACCCCAATCTTTCCAGATCTAAACAGGCAAACCCCAATCTGGCAATTTCTTGGTTAAATCCCTGTATCCAGGTTCTTCCTGGCCCAACTGCAATTATTTCGTTGGATAACCTAGTGTTGGAGCTAGGAAAAAATATTTTCTTGAGCCAAAAATTGAGTCGGTATAAAGTAGCATATACTTCTAAAGGAGGGACGCAGGATTCTGCTCTCAAAATTACTTGTGGGGTTCCGCGGGGGGCTCCCAAAATTGTCCGCAAAAAAGTATTTTGAAGGACTTCGAATTTAGAACTATATCCCAGGCCCCATATCGGGGATGCGTACAATAACTGGCTAATTACCTTGGCCTTAAAAAGTTTCAAGGCTGGCAAGACTAGTCGGCCTCCTTTGCTGAAATAAAATTTAGAAATAGCCGCAGCTGTTTGCTTGGCCTGAGTCATTGCAGCATCATAATGGGTTTTCCAGCTACCGCTGGCGGCAATTATCACCCCCAAGTATTTAAAGGCCTTTACCTGCTCTATCTGAGTTTCCTGGATGGTCCAACGATGTTTCTTATGAATTCCTTTAGAACCTGCCACTAATACTTTAGTTTTGGTGAAATTTATAGTTAATAACTCTGACCGGCAGTATTCCCCAAAAGCCTCCAACGCTCGCCTCATCCCTATCAGGGACTGGGAGATAATCACAGTATCGTCGGCGTAGAGTAATAACCCTATCTTCCGCTCTCCAATTTTGGGTGGGTGGGTATTGTACCTTTTCATGAAGGTTACAACATTATTCACGTATAGATTGAAGAGTAGCGGCGCCAAAAGGCACCCCTGCCTCACCCCGGATTTTACCTGCACCGGATCCGAGAGCTTCCCCTGCTTATTAATTCTAATCTGTAGTTGATTCCCTGTATGCAACCTTATTATAAGAAAAAGGAGCCTTGGATCTATACCTAAGGATTGGAGTTTAAACCACAGGTGCTCCCTACAAATAGAATCAAATGCCTTTTCAAGATCAATGAAGCATAGAAAAAGCGGAGCACCTTCCTTCACAAATTTTTCAATCAACGCTGCCAGCACAAGGATATGGTCAGTTGTCCCTGCCCCCTTGCGAAATCCTATCTGTTCAGGAGCTATTAATTCACTCCCCTCGGCCCAAATCTGGAGCTTAACCAGCAATAATCGGGAGTACAGTTTGGCAATCACATTTAATAAGCTTATTGGACGATAATTGCCCGGATCTTCTGGGTCCCCCTTCTTATATATGGGGACTACTATAGACTGTAGCCAATTTTGTGGAAAAATACCGTACTCATTTATATGTGTGAATAATGGGGCTAAAACCTCTGCCCAATATCGCGGATCGCTTTTCAGGACTTCTGCCGTTACAAAATCCTGCCCAGGAGCTTTCCCGTTTTTTTGGGACTCAATTAAAGACATAACTTCTTCTATTGTGACCAGCTTCCACCTTGGGATTTTGTTTACGACATCAGTTTCTTCTATAAAGGAAATAGTTCCTTTCCTTGAGTATAACTTCCCATAGAAGTCCTGCCAAACTCCTGCAGCAGGTAAATCTCTACATCCCTTACCTCTTCCTTGTGAGAGAGAATGAATTATTTCCCAGAATCCCCTCAGATTCTGGTCATTAGCGGCCCGGATGAGTTTCCCCCATATTGCTTCTTGGGCAATTTGCAATTTGTTCTTTAGAAGTTGTTGATACTCCTTCCTTATCAAGGATAGTGTTAACCTAGAGACACTACTAGGGGAAATCTTCACTTCTCGGGCTATTTTCCTTAACTGTGTTCTTACATGTCGGCACTCGGCATCAAACCAGCGCGGGGTATAATTATCCAACACATTCTTCTCGTCGAGAACTAGCTGGAAAGAAAGAATAGGGAGCAGGAGGTATATCATTTCCTCATAGCACTGTATGGTGTCATGATCTAATTTCTTAACACATAACTAAAAATACAATTAAAACAACCTAAAACCCCCAGATTAAAACAACCCATACCCTAACCCAACCCAGCCCCTCTCTCGCTACCTGTCTCCCCCACCCCTACCCACTCCCTTCCCCGAAGGCCTGGACGAACAGCCAGGTCTTACAGGCCCAGCGAAAGGCCAGCAGACCCGGGGCCAGTTGAGCTTCCTCCGGGAGGGAGTTCCACAGCTGTGGTGCGACTGCGGTGATCCTTCCTCTGTGCAGTCCACTTAAATCAATGGGGGGTGGGATGTAAGTCCCAAGCACAGAGACTGCAAATTGCATTCTCTGTGCTTGGGACTTCCTGTCCTCCCCTCCCTTCTATGCAAAGCAGGAAGCAAGGCAGGGGCTGCTGCTCGCCTGGCAGCAGAAAGATCACCCACTGGACAGGCAACTGTGGAGGTAGTGGATCCAGAGGTTTGGGGTTCTTGGGGAGGATCCACACTGTTCTGGGCAGGTGGTGCCTCATGCCTGGCCCTCTCCAATTTTGTGGCTGCAGATCTTGTACTTCAGCCTTTTCCCCACAAGGCAAAACTCCTATTGACCCTGTCAGCAACAATGGGGAAAATTGGTAAGCCTGTAGGGGAAGGGTGGGGAACCTTCCCCTTTGGACCTCAGGACCATTTGAAAATTAGGACAAGCACCATGGTCCAGATAAGTGTTGAGGGATGGGAACCTGTGGGATCTAGATCATGGATCTGACCCACAGATCCAGCCCCTAACTTCAGCTCTATTCCTTTCTTTCTGAGTGCACTCCTTCAGTGCTTGAAGAAAGAGGCTGAAACCATGAGCAAGGGCTTCTAGCCCAAATTTTTGACAAGCTTGGTAGCTTTTTAAAAAGTTTAATAATTTACCACTGATTGTTGATGAGTGAAGTTACATCAGGGTTGAATGAATTAGCATAAATTCAGAGGCAAAAAAAGGCAGAGTTGGTCAGGGATTGCTATAACTTGCACACTACGGTGACTCAGGAGTAACTACTGAAATCAATGGGAGATATTTTGATAAAAACACAGGTGTTAAGTGCAGGGAGAAACATCAGGTCCTACTGGCTAGCTTTCATACACCTTTAAAAAGTGTACCACCTGTAGGCATGGATTTATAACATTAGACAGACTAGGTGGTTCAAGCACAGTTTGAGTCTAAAATATGATAGTTTATAGATGTCTTTTATTTTTTTACTTCAACTGAATTATATTTTTTAAACGGGCATCCTTATGTTGTTTATTTTAGCCAAAGACCTCAAACAGTGTCTTTGTGCACTACGTGTTTAATTTGGAAAAACTGACTCTATTTTCCTTTTGTTTTAGTAAGTTAATTGTTGTAAGACTTTAGGGGGGAATAAACACTGTTTTTTAAAGTAGCTTTTAATTTAAAAGAAAGGGTCAAATATGGTCCAAGTTTTGTACATTTTTATTTAATTTTATAACAGTATCAAATTATTAAGATGTCAAAGATTTACTGCAAAGCTGGTTTTTGTATTTACTATTTGATGGAACCAAAATTATGTTTAAAGAGGAGGAAGGCATGTCTGGAATTCTCTTTGTGTCTCTGGAGTAGTTTTATGGAAGCATTCTCTGGAATTAGAGGGCAACTGTTGCATGGGGCTCTGTGGAGCCAGCTAGGAGATGTCCTGGTGTTTTTTTTATGGTGCTGTTGACGGTGTCTGTGATGCGGGGCATCCAGTAGTGCTGTGCGGGACTGTTCCATGGGCTCTATGGAGCTAGGAGGTGTTTGTGTTGTGAGGTCGGCTCTAGTCTGGAGTTGTCTGTGCTACGGGGTTATTCTTTCTTTGAAAACTACATTCCTGACAATATAATTGGGGACAGTTTCCTGTAATAAAGATGCTGGGGAGAGGAAGGAGGGGGGCAGAGGATTGGGGGATAAGGGGGGCCAAGTCCATTTCTTGTCCCTGGGTCCACTCCAACCTAGCCACGCCCCTGATGCTGGCTTTCTTAAAGCACTATCGATAGCAATCTGGTTGTCCTAGAGAGTGTTCAACTTGGCTTTCTTTAGATGTTTTAGGTTATTTAAGAGTAATTGAAGTCTGTTATTTACATGTATACAAATGTACATTTACATGTATACAAATTGTGTACAGTTCATACAATGAAGTAAAGAATGTGAGTGTAGACATTATACAATTCGTTGTACACAATGAAGTTATGTAGAAACAGACTTAAATTACTCTGACGCAATTGTTCCTTGTCAAATTATGATGATAAATGAGTTTCATAATTGTAAAATGTGCAAGTTTAGTTATTGCTAAAAATGAAGCATGTATGGTAAGGAATTTAGTACATACATTACATGTATGTTAATGATAAAATATAAAATATTGCTCTAATTGTGAATTAATTTCTGTTTTTTTGGCATTTATGTTTTGTTGCAATGTATAGAGTGGAAGGTGTTTTGAATTGTAATTGTACTGAATTGTGTTTTTGTGTGTATTTGAAGAAAAGTCTTGTACATTTATGTTTATTTTTAAACTGTTAAGTTTTTTGCTTTGGTTAATTTCTTGGTTTTGTGGGAGGTGGGGGCTTGGGATGTTGCAGGGGGGCAGGAGCTAGGGGCAGGAGTTGGGGGG
>QEPC01015474.1:513793-532769 GCA_003113815.1 Sphenodon punctatus | reverse complement strand
GTTAGTGAAATAGCAGCCATAATAATCTCAGAACCATATTTGCAGATTTATTTTCCAAGATAGAATAGATATTGCTTTACATCCTAAATTCCTACCTAAGATAATATAAGTAAGACAGTTGTGAGAATGTGGCCCTTTGTACACGGGTCTCTCTCACCCATGAGCACGCAGATTTCTGTGTGTTCATGGGTGAGGGAGCCCCGTGTGAACAACGCAGTGCATGAGCCCATGGTGAGTGGGGGTGCGTGCGCGCCTGCCTAACACGCATCCCCATGCACGGAGCAACTGGGGGAAATGGCAGTTACTCCATGGGTGTGGATGAGTGGGAGGTGAGTGGGGATGCATGTGCAGCCGTGTGCATGTCCTGTCCATGCACTGGTGCGCCCATGGACCCCCCACGCAGCGGAACCATGTAAAAATAGCATGTGAGGAGCCACTCGAAGAAGAACAGAAGGTTGCTACCTTGCAAACAAGGTTCTTTGAAATGGCTCAGAACATTCTCACAAATACCCACCCTTCCAGCCCACATGGAATTTTTTTCTTATATTTCTAGAAAGGGTTGAAAGGAACTGTCATTCTGAGGGGGAGAGTGTTTTTTATACTAGAGGCATTTGAGACCATCATGCAGTCTATTATTTGCATAGGATGAGGATGCACAACCCAGTTGTGAGAATGTTGGGAATGGGAGCCATCTCGAAGAACCTTCTTTACAAGGCAGCAACCTTCTGATCAGCACATGGGGAGGAGCTGTTTGTAAACAAACAGCCTTATCTCCCAGCCCAATCAGTGTCCCTGTGTCCCACTGCTGGAGCTACTAGGAGGGAGAGGAAGGTGAGGGATAGGGACAGGAGCCAGGGAGGGGAGGCAGAACAACTTATTGGGGGAGAAGCTGGCTGCAGCCTGCCCCCCAGCCATGCAACTATGGGGCCCCAGCTAGCTGGGAGACTCCAGTCCCAGCAAGCTGTGCTGACTCCGCTTGGCCGGGGGGGGCAAGGCGAGCGAGGGGCACAGTACACAAGCCAGGGGGAGATTACAATAGTCAGCGTTTACAGAGTTTCACTCCTCAGCATGTCGCTAATTAGAGCTCACAGGGGTATGGACGCAGCCGCTTCCACAGCTGTCCGACAGGAGAGAGGAGCTCAAGTGTGCATGCGCGAACCAGCAGAACTGATTATCACTAATAACTCGGTTTTGGCTGCATCAATCAGTATCATATTTCAGAAGCACTTGTTATTGATCTCATTCTCGAAGCCTGTGAAGGTTGGGGGCTCAACTCATCCAGGGGGAGGAGATATTGAGGATTCAAATACGCAAGGATGGTGTGCATTTTGACCACAAGCAATTAACATTTAAGCAGTTATAACATTTTATTTTCCTAATGGATCTTTTTCAAAGTTTGTGGATATGATGGTCCTCACAACTTACAGCCATGGTTAAATTTTTAGAAATGTAGGTCAAGCGGTTTCCTCAAAATTGGGGCTTCAGCAGTCCCCTGTTTATAATGAACAGTGGCTGTACATTTAAGTTTATAATGAACAGTGGCTGTACATTTAAGTTTCAGGCAGCTACTGCTTCCTGAAAATGACCTTTGTACAGATGGTGCATCTGTTAATGTACAACCATTTCTGTTAAAATTCAAGCACTCCCTCTCATTTGCAATGAGCATAATAGAATGCCATTCTTTTTAAAAAAAAATATTATTCTACCTTAAAGTCTTCTCTTCTTTAGTATCAGTTTCAGGTTGTCCTTGGCAGAAGGAACAGTTATCAGTTATTTTGAGGGTCAGACAGTTATATTGAGGATCAGACAGAGGATCTTGTTAGATGTTGGCATCAAAGAACTTGTTCTCTAGTGGCCATAAGGGCCATGATCCATAAATCAATTACTTTGAAGTAGCCTCATTGATGCCTTGGGCCTACTGGGAACTACTTCAGAGTAAACGGATTGTGGCCTAGGTGGAGTACTTGTTCTGAACTGACATGGAGATTTGTATGCTCCCATATCCCTGTTTTCCTCTTTCAAAATCATTTCCCAGCAAAATGATTTGAATAAGTCACATTAATATTAGCTGATTAAATATGAAGATAAAGTATAATAGAATCAGCTTTTTAATATTGCAACCCAAGCCTTTATTATAAAAATCACATAAATCTGCTATACAAGTTTAATCAGTGTAAGCTCTTGGCTGTCGGCTGGTTTCAGAGCTTCTTACCAAGTTTTAGAGGCTATTATTGTTCTCTAGAAGATTATAAATTTGCATGCACATAATGTAATTATCCATGGATTCAGAATTTTCTTTGTTTCAAGAGCTGTGTGTTCAAACAATTCTTTTTGTGAGGCCACCTTCTGTTTGTTTCCTGTAAAAAATTCCCCAAGATGGCTTCATAAATATCGGTAGATATAAATCCTGTGAGAAAAACATAAGTAGTTAGGCCTCAAGTCTTTTACCAGATTCTGCACAATTCCCCCCGCCCATCGGGCTGCCGCAATAGGGCAAACCCTTCAAGGGCGCGGGGGCTTTGCGTGCCCCCCCCTTGTGGGAGAAGGGGGACATGCAGTGCAGTGGCTTCGCCACTCTTGGCAGAGCTAGCGGCGCAGTTGCCATGACAACCGTGTCTGAGGGTTGCACGCTGGCAGTCTCGCATCACGAGGGTTGCACGCTGGCAGTCTCGCATCGCGAGGGTTGCCAGGCGCCATTTTGGTGTTCACTGCCCAAGCCTCAGGCGGCTCAGGCGGCGTGGAAAAGCGGAGCATGCGGCTGTGCTCCCTGAGAGGTCAGTGTGCGGCCTTCTTCCTCCTCCCTTCCCGATTGCAGCGGTGGTCGGGTAACATTGTGTGCGCTCTGAGGGGCCTTTAAAGTCCCTCTCCCAGCCCCCTCCCTCCTGTCATCAGAGAATTCCACGTGGTCAGGCGCTCCCGGTTTGGGCTTGTTGCACCCCCCCATCCCCCCCTTCAAAGGAGGAATGTTGAGAGTCTGTGCGGTGGCCCGGCGTGCCCTGTATTTTCCAGAGGTGGGTTCGTTCTGTGTTCCCTCCGGGCTCATCAGCTAGGAGGCAGCGCATTCCCAGTAGCATTCCCTTCTGGTTCATCATCTAGGAGGCAGCGGTTTGGCCTCGGGGGCAGGGGGGTGAACATTATTAGTCACCCCCTTTGTCATCCTCAGCTTCCCCCCCTGCTGACCACAGCTGCTGGGTAGGAACAGGGCACGCCAGTGTATGGTGCAACCTGTTCCAGCAACCAGGTGTGTGGTGTCAGGTCAAATAAGTGAGATAAGCTACACGTACCCACAAGCACGCTCAAATGGCAAAAGGGAGTGGAAAGAACAAGGGTAAGCCCCGGCAGAAAAGGCCCCTGCAAAGAAAGCAAATCAGGGGCTGCAGAGCGAGGACTCTTTGGATTCGGGGGTGCAGACTGGAGCCCCGCAGATGACTGGGGACCCGTTTTGTGGCAGTGCTGGGTGCCCTTCATGCCAGGCTTGGGGAATGTGAGGCAGCCATCCAGGGTTGGGCGACTGCCCCACTGATATTCTCCCTGGCCCATCTGCGGGGACCTGGGCAGCTGCCCTCCCTCCTGCTGATGTCTTCCTGATGCCATCTGCGGGGGCCTGGGCGGATGTCCCCCCCCCACTGATGTTCTCCCTATGCCATCTGTGGGGACCTGTCCTGTGCCTGGTGTTGGGCCCCCTCCGCAGGGGGAGGGAGAGGTTTCCCCTCCACAGGGGAGGGGGAGGCACAGTTGCAGTCCCCCCTCTCGTTACAGGCGGGAGAACCTGGACAGACTGTGCGCCAGGGGGGAGCAGTGACAGGGTACACATGATGTTGATGCGACCTGCGAGATGAGGCTGCCCGGCAAACACTTGCAAGGAGAATGAACAGACCAAGGTGCACCCCTTGAATATGGAATCCAGGACCTCCAGCAGGAGAGGAAGAAGCAATTGGAAGTGATCCTGCAGCGTATGGAGGCTATAGAGAAGGCAGTGTGCGACGCCGGCAGTAGAAGGGCGAGGCCATGCCAGCAGGTGGAAAATGAGGGTCCTGCAGTTCCCCAGCTACAGATGCAGGACAACGTAGCTCCACCTATGAGTGAGTACACTGCTGCTAGTGGGGAGAGGGCACACATTTCCCACCAATGTGGGAATCTTAATGGGAGTGATGATTGAGAGGTCTCCTGGCAGGGCAATGGAACTGATCAAGTATCAGGACATTGTCAGGCAGGCATTCGACACTTGGCATTCAGGGGCATGACTCTGCTATGATGAGGCCTTTCAGAAGCGGGCATCTATTACCCCGGGCATGCATTGGGACGTTTATGCACAGGACCTATGGTTGGAGTGCATGCACAACACATCCAATGTCCCAAGACCTGACAGTGGACACGCGCTCGTTAAGGGGGGGGTGGCACCAATGAATGACCCCTTTTGGGCCAACGGGCACCGAACCCCATCGTGGGGTGCCACGTTCTGGGAGTACAATGGTGCAGGGAGGTGCGCCCACTCCCCTTGTCGCTTCAGGCACGCATGTGCCCATTGCAGCGGGAACCACCCAGTGACACAATGTAGGCGGGTCAAAGGAGGTAATAGAAATAAACAAGGGAAGTACCCCCCCAGTGGTAATGGAAGCGGGGCTAACAAGGGTGCGAACGCCGGTGCGTCATGAGGTGCTCAAAAGAGTGCTTCGTGACTGTCTCGACCGGAGCGCCATAGATTATGTTCTGCGGGGATTTAGGTTTGGTTTTAGGATCACAGCGGTGGGAGTTAAAATTAGGCAGTGGGCGAACAATCTGAAATGGGTAGTGGGACGGGAGCATTTGGTCCACGCCAAACTCCTGAAGGAAATAAATGAAGGTAGGGTGGTGGACCCCAATTTGGCCCCCGATAGAGGAATTGCACGTATCGCCTTTAGGCATTGTACCAAAGAGAACTCCGGGTGACTTTCGCCTGATCCATCACCTGTCATACCCAAAAGGGGAATCTGTCAACGACGCAATTCTGGATGAGTTGTGCTCAAATCGGTATGCATCATTCAACCAGGCGGTGGAAATGGCTAGAGCATGTGGACAGGGGGCACTTCTGGCCAAATGTCACATCAAGTCAGCCTTCTGTTTGCTTCCGGTCCATCCGCTCAAATTTAAGCTGCTGGGCTTTCAGTTCTACGGCATGTTTTATTATGACATGGTGATGCCTATGGGGTGCGCGGTTTCTTGTGCCGCCTTTGAGAATTTCAGCACGCTGCTCAAGTGCATGGTCCGGCATCAAACGGGATCCAATATCATCATCCATTATATCAATGATTTTTTGTTCATTGGCCGGCCTGGTACGCAGGACTGCGGGCACCTATTGGGGGTTTTCGAGTCCATGGCGAAGGAGCTCGGTGTTCCTCTCGCCCCAGAAAAAAACAGTCGTACCCGCGACATCACTGACCTTCTTAGGTATAGAAATGGATTCCGTGATGGGGGTGTCATGTTTTCCTGAGGATAAGGTCGCTTCCCTGTGGGGTGCGGTGCAGGCATGCTTGGCAGCCAGGAAGGTTACAGTTAAGCAACTGCATTCTTTGCTTGGCTCACTTAATTTCATGTGTCGGGTTGTGGCCCCGGTTCGAGCATTCTTGTCCTGATTATACAGTGCCATGGTAGGAGATCTTCCACAGCGTTATCACATCAGAGTTACGGCAGACATGAGAGAGGATCTCCTGATGTGGAGCAGGTTCCAGACCGATTACAACGGTGTCGTTTTTGGAGGCGGCAGTTGCAGCTGAAAGCTGAGCTCCAAGTCCAGTCTGATGCTGCTGGGAGTATTGGTTTCAGCCTGTATTTCAGAGGCAGATGGTGCAATGCACCATGGCCAGCTGAATGGTTTTCGCTGGGGAGCACCAGGGATCTCACCTTCCTAGAATTATTCCCCATAGTGGTGGCCGTCCATCTGTGGGGTCAGGTTTTTGCAAACCAGGTTCTCCTCTTCTGGTGTGACAACCTTGCTGTGGTCCAAGTGATAAATTCGATGTCATCTAAGTCAGCCCAGACCATGCGGTTGGTGCGGAAATTTGTGTTACAGTGTCTCCGATTTAACGTTCTGTTTGTGTCCAAGCACGTCCTGGGAGTTAGCAACGGAATCGCCGACGCGCTCTCTCGTCTTCAGATGGACCGTTTCTGCCAGTTGGCTCCAGAGGCACTACAATATCTGGAGGTGGTTCCGCAGGACATCTGGACTCTTGGATCATAGAGTTATTCCATTTGGTCCAGGGCTCCCTGGCACCCGGAACTCGGGCAGCTTACAGGAGAGCTTTCACTGAATTTCAACAATTTTGTGTCACAATGGGTTGGCCCTTAGGTTTTCCCATCCCAGAAGCCCAATCACTGCAATTCACCATGTCCCTTCATAGGAAGGACCTTTCCTCCAACACCATCGGTGGTAAACTGTCGGCATTGGCTTTTGTTAGTGGGTTGGCAAGTTTTCCCTCAGCAAACCAGGGTTTCTTCAGCTGCTGGCTGCTTGAAAGCTGGGCCAGACAGCAGATTGCCTATCTCCCCAGAGTTACTCACGTGTATTGTGGCTGTCCTCCCTGGGGTATGTTACTCCTTGTATTTGAGGTGGTATTTAAATTGGCCTTCTTCGGGACTTTTCGAGTTAGTGAGCTGACCATGGAATCTCGTAGATCTCGAGCGGGCTCGGTGGCCTCCGTGGAGGACACTCACATTTCACCTTCAACTCTGCAGTTAATTCTGAGAAAGTCTAATACAGATCAGAGAGAGGAGTTGGTCATACCATCACGTTGTGGAGTGCAGGCGACCCTTTGCTGTGTTCGGTGGCTGCACTAGTAAATTCCTTGCTATTCGCCCTCAGTTGCCGGGACAACTCCTACGGCATGCTGACGGGGCTTGTCTAACCCGCCACCAGTTTTCAGCAGTCCTTAGGGAATGTGTATCCCTTCATCTTTCTCCCCTTCATTACAGGTCTCACTCATTTTGGATCGGTGCTGCCAGTTGTGCGTCGGCAATGGGGCTTTTGGATTCGTCAGTCTGCAGCATTGGGCGCTGGCATTCAGGTCATATGTTCGTCCTCTGGATAGTTAGTTTAACCTTTTACTTGTTGCTTTATTATTCGTTTCAGATGCCAGTGCACTTCATTCCCGAAGGTCAATTTGGATAATCGGGCAGAGCTTGGTGTATTGGGTGGCCAAGATGGTGAGTCGATCACACTGGGGCACGTAATTGGGCCTTAGCGACTCAGCAGAGGTGGTATGGAAGGCTACGTTGGGTATGAGATGGGAGTAGCTCATGCTGGTCCTACACTCGGCCGGATCTGGAAAACATCCAGATATCATAGTTGTGCACCTCAGTGAGAACAATCTGCCTTGGGAGAAGGGAGTAGCACTGGTAGTTAGAATAAAAAGGGATTTAGCCGACGCGGCCCAGCTGTTGCCACAGATGAGATTCATATGGACACATGATTGAGAGGATTAGGTGGCGGGGGGCTATCTCCCCTGGTAAAATTTATAGGGTACAAAAAAAGATGAACAAGGAAGTTGGTTGGTTGGTTCTTAGTATGGGAGGCGATTGTATCTCCCATGATGAAATTCATTTTTCTCAACCGGATCTTTTTCAAATTGAGAGAGTTCACCTGTCTGATAATGGTGTCCATGGGTATTTTCAGACGTTACGAGATCACAGTGAACCACGGTGAATACCCACCTGTGGTCAATGTGTCTCGAACGTCTGTTTGGCGGCCGCCAGATGTTCGCCACGGTCAATCCGCACATGGGGTCAATTTGAACCACGCTTCCTGGGATAGCCGGGGGAATGTCCTGGGAAGCGTGGTCAAAGAGATCCCCAGCGGGGACAAAAAAAAGTAGAGTTTGGCCGGGCGCCACGGCCTGGGATCACCGGTGGGTCTCCCGGGCCATGGCGAATCCAGCCCGATGCGGAGGCCGCATTGGCCCTGCTGCACACCCGTCTCCCAAGAAGGCGGGCGGCGGGAGCGTGGAGGGGGCGGGGCCGTGCGGCTGCACGTTGCGCTGCGCGGCCCCGCCCCCTCCCAGATTCCCCGCCGGGATCCCCCCGGCATGTCTGTTGCGGTGTGACGGGGTGACCCCGGCGGGGAATGAATGGGTTGATTTCGGTACGGGGCTAACGGGCCCCGTAACGTCTGAAATCACCCCTTATCTATCTGGCAGGGCTTAAGCGTAAGTTAGTTCAGTTGTTGGCCATCTAGAAGGAGGGGGTGGGCTGAAACCAGCCAAGCATATGCTGGCGGTCTCATGTGGCAGGGGTCCAGTTAAAGATAGGATAGGTAGTTAAGTAGATTAATTTAAAGGGAGGCATCTCCTAAATGAGATTAGGATGCGGAAGGAAGCAAGTGCAGGGGTGGCCAGGTTCCTTCCAAGGCTCAGGGGAAGGGAATGAGCCATATGCTCGAGGACAAGAGGGTCCCGGGGGGCTGTTGCCTTCTCTCCTGCTCCAGGTCATTACACTACACAAGGCTATGATGTCTTCGCAACCAGCTGCATGGCTGCGGAGAGAGTGACCTAGCATAGTTAATTGTAGAATGTAAGGAGGCAGCACTGAGGAAACATCAGGCTGCTTGTACAAGTTCAGGTTATAATAGTTAATTATGGACCCTGAGGGAGTTAACCTTCCTTCTCCTCCTTACCCATTTGTTTAATAAAGTGTGCGGTCTTTAAAATCCAACTAATCCGTGTGTGTCTTTCTTCGGGGGTGCTGGGCAAAGAACTCATCTAGGCAGCTTCCACGAAAACATCTTTCTCTCTGCAGAATACCAGCAGTGTTAACTCCCTATTCTTGAAAGAATTTTGCTCTCGTCTGTATTATCCATAATAACTTTTTCCAGTCCCATTCTTTCTCTACTAAAGTATTCCTTATCCTCTGTCTTGGTAAATACCGACCTCAGTTTCATATAGTCGAGAAAGGGGATTTTTTCTTTTAGGGCATTCTCTAACTCTTCTTATGTTTTAAATGTCTCGTTGTTAAAAAGCTACGCTGCCTTTACCAACCCCTTTTTGTGCCATTTATCTTTCATTTCTTTCTTGAATCCACAACTTTTTGTGACCTCTCCAAATATTGGAGTATAGGGCGTTTCCCCCTGCATGACATCCAGTCTCCTTGTACCAGATTTTTAAGGCCCAGCCCACAAATGAATGGTCTTTGTCCTTAACCTGGGTGGATTTTACCCCCTCCAAGATCAATTTTTTTAGGTTTAATTCTTGGTGTATAAATTGCTCTAAGTTCACCCAATTTGGAATAAAAATGTCCTCCTCTTTTATCCAGATCGTAATAGCTCTAAGGCCTGATGCCCAGTGATACAACTTAATGTCTGGCAGTTTTACCCCCCCCCCCTTTTCTCTCTGTGAGAACATTATAGATTTTCTAATTCTGTGTCAATGATTTTTCCAGATAAAGCTGGTTATCATTTTGTTAAGCACATTATAAAATTGTATTGGGAGTTCTATAGGCAGGGTCAGGATAATATATAGAAGTCTTGGTAAAATCATCATTTTAACTAAATTTATACGCCCTATCCAAGATATTTGTAGGCTCTGCCAAGACTGGATTTTAGTTTTATATTCTTCCAATAGGTTCTGATAATTTATTTTATATAACTGTTTCAGATTTTTAGGAATGTTTATTCCTAGATATTTAATATTATGTTTTTATAACCTAAATGGGCTGAGCTTCTCCAGATCCTCTTTAGGCATATGATGCTGATTAAATAATAACATGTGGGATTTATCTTTGTTGATTTTATAGCCAGATACTGGACCGAAATCGTCCAAAAGCTGCAGAAAAGCTGGGACCGTTCTTTTTATATCAGTCATAAAAGTAATTGTATCATCTGCATAAGCTGCTACCTTTATAATGTTCCTGATCTGCCTTTACTCCTCTGATATCCTGCGCTTGTCTAATTGCTGCCAGCAAAGGTTCTAACACCAGGTCTAACAGAAGAGGGGAGAGAGGGCAGCCCTGTCTTGTAGCTCTGTTCAAGGTGAAAAAAGGTGTTTTCTCTCCATTCACTATCAGGGAGGCTTTTGGTGATTTATATATTATTTTGATTAGGTCTAAAAAACGATCCCTCAATTCCCATTTTTTCTAATACTGCAAACAAATATTTATGTTCCAAGCAATCAAATGCTTTATCAGCATCGAGTAATATAATGGCTGCAGGAATCTTTTCTTTTTGTATTAAATGAACAATGTTAATTACTTTTCTTATATTGTCTATTCCCAATCTTCCATGCAAGAATCCAGTCTGGTCCGTTCCCATTAGGCAGTCAATTATACTAAATAGTCTATTAGTCAATATTTTTGAAAAAATCTTAAAATCCAAATTAAGTAACGAAATTGGTCTGTAGGATCCGCAACACTCTGGGTCACGCCCAGGTTTTGGACACACTGCAATAAAATTTAGCCTCATAAAATGTTTGGAGCATTTTATCTTCTGTAATACAAGAGTTGTATACCTGGGTTAGAACTAGAGCCAACTAATCTGCAAAACTCCGAAAGAACTCAGCTGGGTATCCATCAGGGCCACATGCTTTATTTTTTTGGCAATCTCTTGATTACCCAAGCTGTTTCCTCCACTGTAATTGGGGCATTTAGGATTTTTTTTTGTTTTTCAGATAACTTAGGTAGTTCCACTGATTTTAAAAATGTTTGTATTTTATCTTCTGCTGGAGTTTGTGGCTTGTATACTGTTCCATAATATTGCGCAAAGTAGTTTAACATAGCCTCTTCTGTTAGAACCTTTTTCTCTTTTTCTGATCTAATAAAGGGTATTATAGATTGCTGTCTTTTTTTCTTTACTTGCCATGCCAATACCTTATCTGCTTTGTTGTTTTTGTTGAAATAGAATTGCTTGGTATACCTGGTTTTTTTATTACTTCCTCTGATTCTAAGAAGTTGATTTTCCCTTTTCTGTCATTCTCCAATTCCCTATCTTTTTTATTTCTTTTATTTAGCCTTTTTAATTGTAAATATAGCACGTGCACCTGCTCTATTTCTTTTTTTCCATATAATATAAAATGGCCCCTCAGCACCGCTTTTGCCGTTTCCCAGATATTAATCTGGGGATGTCTCATACGCCATGTTATTCTTAATAAAGTCTTTGAATTCTTCCTTTATTTTGTCTATTATCACTTGATTGAAGAGACAAGTTTTTGGCAGTCTCCATACTGGACTTATTATTTTTCTCCTATTTTCTCCCCATTTAATCTGCAATATCAGCGCACTGTGATCAGTAAAGACTGCCAGCATAGTCACACATCCTGATATACTTCCCAACCCTTCCCCCACCATCATGAAGTGGTCAATCATGGAGCTAGTCTAATGTTTATTTGAATAAAATGAGAAATCAGTCTCATTTGGATGTAGTGTCCTCCATATGTTTATCATCCCATTTTTATCTAGCAATTTCTTAATTTCTTTTTTTGGTAGAGTTCCAACGGCAACCCATTCGATTTGTCCAGGACAGATAGTGGACAGTTGAAGTCTCCTCCCAATATTAATGTGCCTTCCATTTCCTCTTTAATTTTATGTATGATCTTTTGAAAACAGGGCAGGGAATTCCCATTTGGGGCATAAATGTTAGCGACTTCCCCACCAACATCATGAATCTGCCTTCCTCATCTTGTATTTGTTTGGTTTGTATAATTTTTCAACTGTGTAGACCAGCCAATTATTATCCCCGCTCTTTTTTTCTTAGCATTCCCATATATCAAATTAAACCTTTGGTTCTTAAATCTGTTGTTATCCTTTCTCAACAGGTGTGTTTCCTGTAGAAATACAATTTGTGGCTTAATGCCGTTAATATAGTTCCATACCGTCTTTCTTTTTATGGGGTTGTTTAATCCACATACATTTATACTTATCAGTTTAAGGTCACCCATTGTGTCTCCCATATGCTCTCCTTTTACCTGGCCTGGCTGACCTGGCATATGGCTTCCTTCTATTCTTTACACTTGCTATCTTATCTTGGATTATCTTTGTTTTCCCTACCATTTTACTATATGTTCTCGGTGTCATCAACTGAAATAAACCAACTTCAGCAAAACAACTGCTCAAACTCCATATAACCAAACCAACACACATAACAACCCTCCTCTATACCCTGAGATCTTGGGGGGAGAAGCCAACAGTAACGTGTCTGTCGTAGCGTTGTCTCCAATCCTAGTCCTCATCCTTTTAGTGTTGTGAATCTTGAATTCTTTGACTCATCATCTCCTTCAATATTTTACCTTCCATAAAGTACTTTTTCTTTTTTTCTTAGCTTGAGTCATCTCTGTTACCTGGCTTAAATTAACAATAGAGTAAGCCCTCATTTTTAACTGCCTTAGTTCATATCATCTCTTTTATGTGACTTGAATTAATAAAAAAGCAAGTCCTCAATTTTTGTACTGCCTTAGTTCCTATCACCTTTGTTACCTGGCTTAAATTAATAAAAAAAGTAAACCCTCAATTTTATATACTGCCTTAGTTCGTATAATCTCTACTGAGTATTTTAAAATAATAAAAACAAGTCCTGTGTCCTTACATCTCATTACTATCATGTCTGTTAATAGTTTAAATCAATTAAAAGCAAGCTCTATGCTCTTATCTCTCATAATCTCCTGTCATCTCTGCTATGAGGTTAAAATAAAAAAAAGACAATCTCAGAGTTCTTGTTCCATAAAGTATCTCTGCTAGGAAACTGAAAGTAATACAAGTGACTCCCTCAATCCCTTCTTTCAGTCTCTGCTTAATGATAGATTTTCCTCTCTTTCAGCCTTGCTGTGTATTGTAGGTTAAGACATGACATATTCCTTCATATTGTCCTCTCTGTTATTTAGTTTTAATTTAAATGAAATTTATATCTAACCTAGGTAATCCACCATAGCTCTATGCCAACTCTGCTTGACATTATGAACCAACACAGCTAGATCTAGATCTTGTCTCAGCCTACTGCTGTAAATCTACAAAGATGTTTCCTTTAAATCTTTTTGTTATAACTCTTTCAGACAGAATATGTTCTTAACATTTTAACAGCCAATATATATGTTATTAAAGGTCTTTTCCCTTCTGTTTGGAAGATGGGACAGTCTCACCCATTCAGCAAATAAGTCTCACTGTTCTTTCTGCCGGTGGAAAGCCCTGGATTCAGCGCACTGCTCCGTCTTTCGCCTGTAGCACATTTCTCAAATTCTTGTTGATGTAATCCTCCAGCCCTGAAACTTGATCAAAGAAAAACCTCTTTTCTTGGTGGATGAACGAGAACCTGGCTGGGTGTTTTATCTGGACCTTAATCCCCGCTTTGTAGAACACTGCGGTAAACTTGTGCCATTTTTTCCTCTTTTTTTTCAGTTTCTGTTGAGACATCAGGGTGGAATGTTATTTTTTTCTCCCTTGTAGGTCAGGTCATTTCTCCTGCGGACTTCTTTTAGTAGAAGTTCCTTTTCTTGGTATTTTTCGCATTTAAAGATCAGGGCTCTTGGAGCGTCTGCCTCCTTGGGACGTGGTCTCAGCATTCGGTGAGCTCTCTCAATCCCCAATGCGTGCAGTTCCTGTTTTTCTGGGAACAGATTTTTTATGATCTTCTGAATGAGCTCCCTTGTTCCTATCACCTCCAGTCTCAAATTACATCTTTTGCTTCTGTTTTCTAAGTCCTCACATTTGTCAGCCAGAGACTTAACTGTTTCCTGCAGTTGGCTTACTTGGGTTTCGCGCTCTTTTTCTCTGTCTTCTTGCTCACGTGTCCTTGTTTCAACTTGATCCACTCTTTTCCCAATTGCATCAAATTTGTTGTTTAAAGTTTGCAATGTGGCAGACACCTTGTAAATTTCTGACTTAGATGAGCTATGTTCTTTTTTTTACTTCTTTTAAGTCTGCTTGTATTCCCATGAGTATCTCCATTATGTGCGCTGAATCAGCTTGCCATGCTGTGCGTTCCTCCAGCTCCGGCAGTTCTTCCTCCACCATTTTGGGGTCTGGGGTTTGTTCACAGGCCTTTTCCTCCTCTGGGACCGTGCAGAACGATCTGATATTTCCTTTTTGGTTTTTTCTCTGTGACCTGCTCATACTCTTTGAGGATCTTCCTGTGAGTACCATTAACTCTCTTTATTTCATGAATTTGGCAATGATTTCCAGGCGGGCTTTATGGAGCTCAGCTAGCATGCGTCTAGCCTGTGCGCATGCCCATTGGCGCCGCCAGTCTGGGAGATCTCTTGAGATACAGACACGCACAGGGAGACCCTCACATGTCCGCATCCAAAACCTTCTCAGAGTACAGCGGGGAAATGAGGAGCAGTTATAGGGTTGGGATAGGCTCGGGGGCATCACAGAGGGGGGACAAAGGGAAGATTCAGGAGGACAAGGGATGCAAATGGCCCATCGAGACATCTCTGGGTGGGTATCTATAATTACAAAAGGGACTCTGGCTGGGGTCGGGGTACAACATAAGGGAGAACAAAGGATACACCTGGGTATGAATGGGGGAAGGTATTTTCCGTGATTTAGGAGGAGAGGAGGGGTCTAAGGTTAATCGCCAACATCTCTTCGCATTTTCTTGATGGTGCTGGGAGGGGTGTTGGCTTCCATGGGGGATTCCATCTTCCATGCCTTTGGGTCTGTTGCTAACCTAAGTTCTATTCACCAGTGGTTTCTCAAAACAAGGAGAACACCCTTTCTTAATGGCCCCATACTTAGTGAGGGCTCTCTCCTTTTAATCACCTTCCTTCCAGATCAGTCCAGTTTCTACATGAGAGGGTTCTATTTCCTTATGCTCCATGGGGGCTTGGCCCTATCCCTGCTCCGACTCCCTAATGCCCACTGACCCATGCCTCACATGGCCTTGCAAAGTAGGAGGGGGGCTGCCTTTTTGTGCGGGGGTACTAACAATGTGATCTGGGAGACATAGGCACCCTTGTTATTGATGGTGTCCATCCTCCTTTAATAACTCAGGCTTTCGGAAGTTCTTGGATCCACTGCTGTGTCTTAATGGCCAGTTTGCAGTGGAGGCCAGTAGCCCATTTCACCAATTACATCTGATGAGAAGGCTACAACCATTTTTGTCAGATTTGAACTTGACCACTTTCATCCATGCCTTCATAACCTCAAGGCTAGACTACTACAATGTGCTCTGTGGGGTTGCCCTTGATGACTGATCAGAAGCTGCAGTTGGTGCAGAATGTGGCAGACAACCTTCTATTGTGGGTGGGTGACTGGGAACACATTACACCGATGCTCTGGAGTCTGTACTGGCTGCCAGTAGCTTTCTGGGCACAATTCAGGGTGCTGGTTTTGACCTATAAAGGTCTGAACAGCTTGGGCCCTAGGTATCTGAAGGACCGCCTCTTCCTTTATGTTTTGTCATGGTCTCTGAGGTCAGCTGAAGACACCCTCCTGCGTATACCAACTGCCCTTGATGTATCTATAATGTGGCCGTGCATAGTGGCATTCTTGGTGCCTGCTTCACAATTATGGGACTCCCTCCCCTAAGCCTGACCCTGCTAATCTTTCGGAAGAGATATAATACCTAGGTGTTTGGTGGGCTGGTTTGGTAGCATAGGGTTGGGAGAGGGTTGGAGGGTGGTGTGTGTGTGTGTGTGTGTGTGTCAGGATTTAAAAATTGTTTTTATATGTTTATATATGTTTGTATGTTTTTTATATCTTTGTAAAATGCCCTGTGCCTTTTTGGGAAGAGTGGGATAAAAAAATTGAACAAATAAATAAGTACAAATTAAATAAAAGGGCCTTGTGTTCCATGATCACTTAAGGGAAGGGATGGCAGCATGCACATGTAAAGGGAGTGCAGGGGCTTCAGACTGCAAGAAATGATTCATATAACAGTTTGTCAGAGGGGACTATAAGGAAACTTTGAACACACAGCAATATAAATGTCTGTTTGACTGGCTATGTGCTCATGATGATGTACTCTGATCCAACACATATCCCATTTGCATGTGGTCAGTGTTATTCATAGTAACACCCAGTGCTTACTATACTGTAGCATGGGAACTCCAGCCTAGGGAAATGCCTCATGCTTGGATCAGTGAGTACATACTCACTGGATGTGAGTCTCTAAGGTATGATTTACCATGGATGTTACTATATGGGCTGGGAGTTCACTGGACCTCGGAACTGCTCCGTCCCCTACACTGCAGCTGCCTTGCGTGGGCTCGGCAAGAACTCCAGCAGATGGGCTGGTGGTTCTCCTGGCCATGGCCTGCCTGTATCCCACCCCACCTCCACCATAGAGTTGTGGTTGTTCCTGCGACTGTTCTAGGCTGTGGCTGCGACTCTATGGCAGAGAACACTTCCCACTCCATGGCTTCTCCCATCAGACAGGAAGTGGCCTTGGAGCAGTGTGTTGCCCCCAATTCGGGCCGAGTTGCCCCGCCTTTCTGGGGATGACACTGTAGAGGAGCCGTTCCAGCCCAAACCAAGGTGAACATCTGGAGACCACCCTTCACATGAGTGGGTAAATCCAGGGCAAAGGGGGCCAATGTGGGGTCCGGTCTCGTGTGATAGCACCCCATGAGTTTTCTGCATCCTTTTGTCTAGCCCTGCTGAGCAGCCTGAGCCTGCATGTGGATTCTCCTCCCTGACATTATGCAGAAAGTCCCAATTTAATAAAGTATCGAAACACATGTATAAGGCTTAAGCATGTGCGAAGGCTTATTGATTTCTGTGGGATCACTCTTGTACTTAAAGGTATGTACAATGAACTGGTACCCAAATTGTGGTCTTAATCTGGAGGGTTTTTATTACTTTCCTTTGGCCTTTTCACATGCAGAGCTCTAGAGACAACTGGTGTTTGTTCAGGGTTCAGAGAGTCTTGGCATTGTCTTGCCTGTTTTTGATACTCAGTTGAAATAAATAATTCTTCTGGTATAGCTGCTAGCAACATTTTCATTCCAAAACTGATCAGAAAAAAAGGCAGCTAATTATACAAAGTTTATGTGATCAGCTGATTTGCCCAGCCTTCAACTTTCTAGTAAGCAGTACATTTTCAAGCTTTTCTCCACTGCCTTGAAAACTAGTGTTTAATAGAAAATCTGAATGCTGAGATTAGTCAGTATTACAAGAGTCAAAATAAAATCATGAGAGTTGGCAACGCTGAGTTACACACTTATAATAAGCTAGTTACATATGTCGGATGTCTCATTATAACAATGTACTTAATCCTAATTAGTAATTAGGATTAAGTATTCTTGTTATAATAGTAATTACCAATACACCGTGGTCATTTGTTTACTGTTCTTGTTGAAAAAAAAAAGCTGGCTCCCTGTTTCTACTTTAAACTTTACTGCCTTCACCTTTCATCCATCGGATCTCATTCAGGCTTTTCTGCTAGATTAAGGAGTCCTTTTCCATCTGATATATACTACCTCTGTAGGTAATTATACAGATTTCATCAAATTCCCTCTTAACCTTCCCTTTAATATGCTCAGTTGTAAATCTCTCATTATATGATATGTTTTCCACGCCTGCATGCTTTGATAGAACCAGAAAGTCTCGTCATCTTACTGTAGCGAAAAAATAATGAAAGAGGCAGCAAGCCCATGATGTACATAAAAATACACTTTCTATCTAAACTAACTCATCAGAAAACACAAAGTTGAACGTCATCCTGTTTCTCTTGACCCCTAAAATCTTATCCAGACCCTGAACTGCTGAGTGCATTTATTATTTAAATGATAATTAAGAGCTTATTCAACTGACACTTCAACTTTGGTACCAAAGATTCTTGTATGAAACTGTTTGCATAATTAATCTTCCAAATATAACACTTGGATAGAAGGAAAAAAATAAGCAACACAATACTGCAGTATAATGAAAGCTCACACAGCTGACCTATTTACAACTTGCTCTATTTCTGCCAATAAAGGTAGAGAGAGAAAAAAATCAAAGGCTATGGGTGTATTCTCACAGGACAACAACAACAGAAACTGGTAGAGCCTGTTTCTCCTGCATTTTCTTTGGAAACTGTGTGAATAGATTATCTTGAAGAATGCTTTGGTTCTGATTTGCAAATAACCCACAACTGTTAGGGCTGAAACCAAGGCTTAACAATGATGCTAATTCCTTCTTGCATGGTTCTTGTAACATGGGAAGGGACACTTCCCACCTTGGTCCACAACACGTAACAAGTGCCTAACAATACAGCATGCAAAAACCAGTCCTGCAGCTTTATGGGACTGCTAGCAGCAGCTGTGGCAAAACTGGCAATAGGGGAAGCAGTGTCTGAAAAATTATATGATGTAATAGTTATGTGAACGCGCCCTATCGGAAAATGCTAAAAGACCAAACAGTGCTCTGGGATACACTCGAACACCACTAGGGTTGAAATAGCAAAGCACTGTGGTAGCTGTTTCCAATGGAAAGAGCTCTTCTGCAATGAGCAACATGGTGCAATAAAGATGTTCAAATTCCACTATTTTCATTCCGCAACTTCCGCCATTCTGCTGCTTTCATTCCGCTACTTCCACTAGCACTTTCCAACATGTGGACACAGTGCAAAGTAAGAGAACAATGTTTCTTCTGACACTTTCTGAGATTGTTCTGACACCTTCTGATAATTCCGATGTTGCAAAACAAAGGGCGCAGAATTAGCAGAATGCTGGTGAAAAAGCTGCAGAAAGTCAGGGGCAATTCCGAAATGGCAGAATGAAATAGCAGTGCGGAAAAAGGAGTTGCCACTTCAGCCCTAAACACCACCAATGTCAGCCAGAGATGCTTATTAGCTCTGACTGGCGAGCTGGATTGCAAGAGAACCTTCCCATGATCAGGGCCCCGAGTCTTCTGCGCTTCTGCGATTCGCGGAATTTTCGCAGAATCCTACCCTAGGCAGGATTATCACAGAAACTGGGGAAATCCCCGCGGAATTTCCCTTCCTTGGCGGTGAGTCAATCCAGGACCTGCTTTATTCAGGCCACAAGCCAATCAGGGGCTTGCGCGGCCTTTATAAAGCAGGTCACATCAGCACATGTCACTT
>QEPC01015474.1:481942-513098 GCA_003113815.1 Sphenodon punctatus | reverse complement strand
CTCTGCATTTTACAGTTTGTGTGTGTAATGTGTGTGTAACATGGCAAAAAACACATTTGCCATGTGTTTTTGTGGGTGGGTTTCCTGCTTTGCCATGTGTTTTTTCTGGGTGGGTTTCCTGCTTTGCCATGTGAGTCGCAGAATTTTGCCATATGGGTCACAGAATTTTCTATTTTGGGTCGCAGAATTTTGGAAAATATTTTGCAGAAGAATCGGGGCCCTGCCCATGATACTCTTAGATAAAGGTGAACTGAGCCATCACCCATTGCCTATAAAAAGGTTGCTTCTCCTGCACCAAGAGAAACCCTAATGTAGAGTTCACATCAGCCTTTCCCTTGTATCTTGTTTTTCTCTTATTGCCTGCACCAAGAGAAAGATTTCTTCAAATCCACAGGGGCCATAAACCATTTCATTATCTTTAAGCACCAGTATCTTGCAAAGAAGCTCTGGGAAGGATGATGTCAGAATTGTCTGTCACAAAGATTTATAATCTAAATTAGTACTAGCTACAATGTATGTATGATTCAAAAGATTCTCTTCCAAGTATTATACTATGATAGCTAGAAAATCCACACTGCTTGTTTTATCTCTAGTTGGAAGATTTAAGAATAAGTCGTTAGAGAGGAGCGATAAATAATTTAGTTTTAAATCAACGTTTAAGAACAGAATCAAAATGGAGTTTGAAAGTATTATTATAGTTGACCTGGTCTGACTGTGTCTCTAAGCATGGAAGAAAGACAGACTAACTCCTCTAATGAATGGGTCGATGCAAATGTTTAACAGTTAATGCTGTAATATTTATAAAGCTATGGGAACAAAACTAAAAAGATTACTCTGGAAGATTTCCACATCAGTATTAGTTTAATACATAAACACAGAATGGCGCTCACTAACCCAGACATAACCTCATACAATAATTATATGCTGGCAAATATGATCAAATTGGAAAATATGCACTTAAGCTCATGTAAAGAAAAGAAGCAGTATATTTACTGCTGTGCAAAGGAAATTAATAGTATTTTCTACTTCTAGGTGATGGGTGTAGCAGCCACATGAGTCGTTATCCCACTTTTGGATGCATTATCCTACTTTGGACAATGTTAACATTTGACACAGTGACTTGTATGCCCTGTGGCTGCCAGATGTTCACCCCGCCCTGGGGTGAGGCAGGCAGCCAGCTAGTACACAACGAGTCCTCTGAAAAAGACTGAGGACACAGCTCATAGTAATGTTGCCCAAAATGGGGTAGGCAGCCAGCTAGTACACAACGAGTCCTCTGAAAAAGACTGAGGACACAGCTCATAGTAATGTTGCCCAAAATGGGGCAACACTGCCCAAAGCAGGTTAACTCATGTGGCTGAGCAGTGCAGCCTGATCCACCTGCTGTGGATCAGGTCCAGGAGGAGCTTGCTCCTTCCACGTGCCTGACAGCAGATCACAGGGCAGGGGGGCCTGGGAAGAGCACGTGCCCTCTTTGCCACCACCTAACAGCTGATCGTGGGGTGGGTTGCCCTAGGAGAAACAATCAGCTGTTGGGTGGGTGGATCAGGGGAAGGGAGTCCTGGAGGAGTGTCCACGCTCATCCCAGCCACCCATCAGCTGATCAGGTAAGGCTACCCCCCATCCACCAGCCCAACAGTTGATTGCTCCTCTCAGGGTCCACTTCCTCAGTGAGCTGTTGTGGGGGGGGAGGGCCCCATACACTCCTCCCAGGCCGCTTTCTCCTGCAAACACTGTTAGGTGTGTGGGAGCATGCACGCTCCTGCCCCCTCCTCCACCCTTTAGCGCAGCATGAGCTGGGCATCCATCCCTGTGTGGCTCGCTCCTCCCCCTGCCCCAGGGAATGGAAGAGCAGTTGAAGGTCATAGAGGGGTGGGCCATGTGGTCAGCTCTCCCTGCTATCCCAAAGTATGATGGTTGCACTTGCCCTCCACACAGTGCAGGAGGGACTGGACCTGCCCCAGCTCATGTGGCTGCATCTAATGTAGAGTTCACATCAGTATTACCCTTGCATCTTGTTTTTCTCTTATTGCCTGAGGCAGCATCTCCTCTACCAAGAGAAAGATTTTTTCAAATCCACAGGGTTCAACTTTGAAAACTGAAAACAAGCATCTAGACCTGGGGTGGGGAATCTCAAGCCCAGGGGCCAAATGTGGCCCTCGGCAAGTTTTATGTGGCCCCTTTCCTGTGCCTGGATCTGGCCCTTCGATCATTCTCTACCCCCAAGTACGTGAAAACTCAGCTCAGGATAATGGGGCAATGAGTAGGGCACACAGGTGTAGGGGACAGATACACAGCTCAGATCCTTGATCTGGGCCCTCCTTTTCTTGAATACACCTGTTAAGCACCCCCACCCCCAACCTCTGTGTGGCCCTCATACTAATTTTCAATGTGGCCCTTGGAACAGAAAAGGTTCCCCACCCCTGATTTAGACATTGGCACAAATATTCTTTTCCTAATTAAAATTATTTGTTTTTTAAAAGCATATACAGTAACTGAGGAATGCAGTCATCACAACCGAGCCAGACTCCAGTAAATATTTAGCACAGCAGCACTTCAGAAAAGTCTATAGTGATAATTCACCCTGGCTTTGATGAGAGCACTGTCCTATGGACAGGCTGGAAACTGACTTGTGGGACAAAGACAAAGTATAATCAGAAATAATGTGTGGAGGTGAGGCAGGAGCATAATGAAGTGTACAAGAGATTGTGGATAGGCTTGCACCTTTCCTTTAACACTTTGTTGATGATTGGGAAAAATGAGAAACAGATTAGCTACTCTGGAGATTTTATACCAAATAGAGGTGCTATTAAACACTCGTGAGGAATCTGAAATCCTTTACCGGGAAATTATTGCTGAAAGACACCACTGAAGCCAAGAGTTGGACCAGATTGAAAAAGGACAGGAGGAAAGTTTTTTGATGGGTTATAACTGAGGGTCATGATTCGGAGCACAAGCCATTCACAAAATGACAGGTGTTACAGTTGTAACCTCTCTGGACAGGTTGTGCCATAATTGCCTAGGGTATTTCTTTCTGTTCCCCATCTAATGATTCCTGAAGACTTTGGAACATTTTATGCAGTTTCCTCTGTATTGTAAGGTTATCATCAGAGAAAAAGAGACTGAACCCCTGGCCTTTGGCTGGTTTTTATTTCCCTTGCCAGTCCCCGCAAACCCAGCTCTTATCATCACGCACATGCACTGAAGGGAAGGGGAAGGGAGATGAGGACACGCTTTCAAGGATAAGAGATGGCATTGATGGATGGATCCATGATTTATGCCAGACCCTGCTCTCCTGTCCCCTGTTCTGAGTACATCTCCTCAGGTCCTGTCCCTCCTCTGACTTTTCTCTGATTTGTGCAGCTTGTATTAATTTTGGAATTGACCAACTGAGGGGGGAATGGTTTCTGACTCCTGGACGAGATAGACACTGGTTTAATCTAATATGGCAGTTCCTAGGTATCTCAGCTGTTCGAAAATATGGCCGTGAAATAACAAAAGCTGATGTAAATTAAAAAATTCATCTTAGCGGAAATTCAAATCTATGAACTATTAAGGTCTATAAACTATTTGACAAGAGTGATATGATTTAAATAACCAGTGCAGTGTGGTCTTGATTATTCAGACATAAGTACCCAAATCTCTGTTCTTCCAAACAGGGTTATGTTTCTCATTGTGTGTAAATGTTTCGCATTGTGTATTCAAAGTCCTCTGTCACTGCATTCAGATAGGAAAAGCGGGACTTTAATGTCAAAAAGTGGGTGACTGTGGTTTCTATACATATACTTCCATAGAGTAAAGAGACACTGTAGACAGAGTATTGGTTGGGAACCTCAGGCCTGTGACTGGTTTTTATTTGGCATCTTTATATTTCCTGGAGCTGGCCCCTATATCTGGTTCCTGCCCCCAAGCACTGAAAGACTGACCTCAGGGTAAGGGAGCAGAGATGAGGGTATGCACTCAGATAGGGGACAAAGCTGGGCAGGGGGCGGGGAGAGGGCAGGCGATGTGTGGATGCACGTCCGCACACTCCTGCCCCCATGCTGCCAGGAGCAGCCCGCCCCACTTCCTGATGGGAGGCCACGGTGGCCGATTAGGTCACTGTGGTTACCCAGAACCACCATGGACCCAGACCAGTGTAAGTGCAAGCAGGTCAACAGATGTTATGGCACGCTTTACTACTATCCAGAATCGCTTGCACGGGATGTTGCAGTGCTTAGCCCAGGCTGTTTCTTGGGGATGATCCCGAGGAACAGCCCGGGCTAAGTGCCAACATCTGTCTGCCTTTTCAAAGTTGACATTGGTCACGGATTAATCTGTGCTACAGGGAATTAATCCATGGCCAACATTTCTTCACATTTATTTATTTCTTAACATTTATTGGCTGCCCCCTCATGCCCATGGCATCTTGGGGCAGCTCACAACACTAAAACAACAATGAAATACATAAAATAACAGCATAAATAATCTAAAAACTACCCCCCCAAACATTCCCCTCCCTCCACTCCCCTCCTACCCTACCCTCCCCCCTCCCCTCCGAAGGCCTGGGTGAACATCCAGGTCTTACAAGCTCGATGAAAGTCCATCAGACCCGGGGCCAGACGATCTTCCTCTAGGAGGGAGTTCCAGAGCTGTGGCCCGGCCACCAAGAACGCCCTCTCCATCGTGGCCCCCGTTTAACATGGGGGACCTCTAGGAAGGTGCCCCTGGCAGACCACAGGGGCTACCCTGGGGCGCGGAAGGCGAGACGGTCCCCAAGGTATGAGGGGCCCAGACCATATAGGGCTTTATAAACCATCACCAGCACCTTGAATCTGGCTCGGTACGCTATAGGCAGCCAGTGCAGAGTGCGGAGCACAGGTGTAATATGCTCCTGTTGCCTCGTCCCCGTAAGGAGACGGGCCACTGCATTCTGCACCAGCTGCAGCCTCCGAACCAGCACCAAGGGAAGCCCCACGTAGAGCGCGTTTCAGTAGTCTAGGCTCGAGGTGATGAAGGCGTGAATAAGAGTGGCCAGGTCAGGCCCGGAGATGTATGGGTGCAGCCTCCGCACCAGAAACAGCCGACGAAAGGTGGCTTTAGCCACCGCCTCCACCTGCTGATCCAGATGGAGGCCCGGAACCAACACCACCCCCAGACTCCGAACCTGCTGTGCTATGGGAGGGCAGACCACCCCACCAGAGGAGTCGCCACCTCCCTTGCCCTACCCACCACCGTCACATCCATCTTATCAGGATTGAGCTTCAGTCTGCTCTGCCGCATCCAATCCGCCACAGCCTCCAGACATTGGGAGAAGAACGAGACAGCGGGACCTGGGTCGGTCGAAAACAAGAGGTACAGCTGAGTATCGTCAGCATATTGGTGACAACGCACCCCAAACCCTCTCACGATCTCCCCAAGGACTGCATATACACATTAAACAAAAGCGGAGACAGGATCGAACCCTGCGGAATGCCGCAGGTCAAGGCCCGGGGGCTAGATGTTTCAGCCCCCAGCACCACCCGCTGGCTTCTCCCCGAGAGGAATGAGCAGAACCACCCAAGGACAGTCCCGTCCAGACCCCCCAGGTCTCGCAGCCATCTCAACAGCAGCCCATGGTCCACAGTATCAAAAGAGCGGCCAAGAGAGCTAGCTAGAATGTAGAACATCCTGTATCCATCTCCCGGTGGAGATCGTCCACCAAAGCCACCATTGCTGTCTCAGTGCCATAGCCAGGGCGGAACCCAGATTGAAAAGGATCAAGGAAACCGATATGGTCCAGGTGCGCCTAGAGCTGCAGAGCCACCACTCGTTCAATAACCTTCCCTAAAAAGGGGAGATTAGAGATGGGGCAGTAACTGGTGAGTGCGTCCACATCCAGTGAAGGCTTCTTCAGCAGGGGGCGCACCACAACCTCCTTGAGACCGGGTGACAACCTCCCCTGCCGAATGGGCGCGTTAACCACCCTCACCAGAACCGACCACAATGTCTCCCTGGAAGCTTTTACCAACCAGGACAGGCATGGATCTAGTTCACAACTTGTGGCTCGAACAGTTCCCAAGACATCCACCGCATCGGCCGGCGTCACTTCCTGAAACTCCTCCCAGAAAGATCGACCAGACAGTGCCTCCATAACCTCATGCTCCTCTCCTACTGCATCCAACCCGGTGTCGAAGTTACTCTGGATCTGAGCGATCGTGTCTGCAAAGTAGGTGACAAACTCCTCACAGTGGGCCAGGGACAAGTCCCCATCCAGATGGAGGGAGGCCAGACTGACCAGCCTCCGCACCATCCGGAATAGCTCCGCTGGACGCGACTTTGCAGATGCTATCAGGGCAGCAAGGAATTCCTTCCTTGCTGTCCTCACAGCCTCAACGTAGGACTGCAAATAGGTCCTATGGAGAAGTCGATCAGATTCAGAGCGAGTCCGACGCCAGCATCGCTCTAGTCTCCTGCCTACCCGCTTCATACACCGCAGCCCCTCAGTAAACCAAGGGGCCCTGTGGCGACGAGACGGGGGCAAGGGACATCTTGGAGCCACCCTATCGATGGCCACCCCCAGCAAGATGTTCCAATGCTGTACCAGCACATCCACAGAGTGGCTGTCAGGGTCCAGTGATAACTCCCTCAGAGCCTCCTGGAACCCCTGCGGTTCCATCAGCCTCCGAAGGCGGACCAACCTAACTGGTCCATTCCCCTTCTGGAGGGGGTGCGCTAGGAGGCTGGCCTGCATAATGGTCCATCCATGACAAGGGCACAGATCTCACACACCCCACTAACAGACCACACGCCTCAAGGCCAGAGCAGAAGACCAGGTCAAGGATATGTCCCCCCACATGAGTCGGGCAGTTGACCACTTGGGACAAGTCCATGGTTGCCATGGTGGCCATGAACTCCTGCTCCGCTCCCACAAGGCCGGCATCAACATGAGTGTTGAAGTCCACAAGGACCATGGTCCTGGGGGAGTCCAGCACTACCTCCGAGGCCAGCTTTGCTAGAGCGGCAAGGGATGCCGCTGGACAGGAAGGGGCCCGGTATACCAGCAACACCCCAAGCTTGCCCCCAGCCAAATCAAACACCACATGGAGGGCCTCCACACCTGGAATCTCCTGGACTGGATATCTCCTAACTGGCCAGTCCTCCCTAAAAATAATAGCTACACCTCTTCCCTGGCCCCCCGTACGAGGCTGGTGCTGCACAGCATACCTGGCCAGCATGAGGTCCGCCAGAACTGGCCCAGCCCCCTCGTCCAGCCAGGTCTCTGTAATGCTTGCAAGGTCTGCTGCCCGGTCCAGAATGAGATCCCGGATAACCGGGGTCTTGTTCACTACAGACCTTGCGTTCAGCAGCACCAGCCCCCCACAGGTGGACCCTGCCTGGACCCTGATCCATCCTCATTCTTGGTGGGGGGCGACCCTCCTGACCTCCACCAGGAACCATAGTCCCCTGGGAGGATGAGTCACCTGCTCCCAAGGACCATACCATCCTCGCCCCAGAACCACCCTTATAGCCGTCCCCTCCCCCCCATCCATTACCTCCCAGCCCCACCCTCTAGGCTGCCTGCCCTGTCTCCGGAGCCCATAACCTGCCCTCCCCCATCCCCTGCCTCCGGTCATGTCCCCTGCTGCCACCAGGAGTCCACGCCGGAGACCCTACCCCCACTTCCTCCCCCCCTCCCCTCCTTTCAGCCAGATCTCATGCTGCCACCAGAGGTCGGCACCACCACAGCTCCCCCTGTCATGAAGAGCCAGGCACACCCTTCACCACCCCAACACCATAAACCCCTCCACTGGCCCATGCCCATGCTGCCACCATGGGTCCGGGCCAGGGACAACCCTCCCTCCTCCCAACCCCCTACCATAACCCCCCATGGAAGCCCCCACACTCTCACCGTGGGGGAAAGCCACTCCCCCAACCCCACCCCCCCTAAAATGCACAACTGACCCACCGGCATACATCATGTCTGAAAACACCCTTATTGAAGTTCTGGGCTGCTATTAGCATTCTTTCTTGCACTCCTAAAGCTTTCACAGTAAAGGATGCCATTCAGAAGCTCGCAGTATCCCAGGTGAATACGACTAAATAATCCACCATCATTTAAAGGCAAGTTTTTAATGTAACTTCTGTTTTATAATAGCTAATGTTCTGGCCTGTCACTGGAAGGGCAATGAATAAAGCTACTTAGTTAGCAAAACCACGTCAAGGCCATAAAACTGCTCCAGTGACAAACTGTTTACAGGTATCCTTAAACGATGGTTAGAATCCAAATGGGGGCTGTAAATATATGACAATGAGCATTTTTACACACACCTTAAAGTTCCGGGTTTTTCAGTCTTCTGGGTTTACACGTCCACAAGTAAGTTCAGGATGTATTTTTCACACGCACACTGCCCTGAGGCAGCCTAAAGTAGCTGCAGTTGTAGACGTGACGGGCTGCCATGGAAACCAAGTGACCACAGCTGCCTGGAGCATAGCAGTTTACCAGGAGAACTTTTCACACACAAAGGTTCTGGGAGAAGTTCTGCGCAGAAGTTAAAAGAGTCAGATATTTAAGATCTGGGTGAGTGATTTAGACACACAGAAAGTTCAGAATATAACCGCAAACATGCAGGAGAAATGTGTGTGTTAAAACACCCAATGACGTATGTCACTTGGTTCAGCTGGAAGCACCCCTGCATTGGCAGTGGGACTTGATCTTCCCCCATGGTTTCATTGGTAAATTTTCTAATCGTAATCTGTTTTAACAGAGAAAATTTTGTCCTTGTTTTCCCCCCAACTATTATCTCCAACTTTGCCTTAAGAAATTGGGGTGAGATGAGACAGTTTGGGGCAATTATTTTTGGTGATCAATTTTCCAGTGGTGTGGTAGCACAGAAAACAAAAACAGATATGAAATTATCTGAGACGTAATTCCTCTCTCTGCCTTCTGTTGCTATGCTGCTTGTAACAGATTGCATTTTTCTTTAACTGCAATTTCCTTTTGGTCTGAGGACCATATATTAGAGATTCAACCTTGCAGATTAATTAATATTAAGCTAAGCAAAAGAAATGCAAAATGTAATTAACTCAGAATTCTACGGAACTCAGGATTCTTAATAATACTTGTATTAGAAAGGATACCATGCCGCAGTGCTGCCAGGTTGGAGTTTTTGCATTCATTTTATATTGTGTAGGAGAAATCTCAGAAAAAAGGAGCCAGAATATTTATTCTAGTGAAAAACCTAAATTGCTAAATAGGGACTTGTCGACACACCCCAATGAGCCTCAGAGACATTCTTGGTTTAACTGCTGGCCGCACTCATTTATTCAATAAGCAAACTTAAAGGTAGGTGGGTAATTGCACCAAGCAATTTTGAATCCAGTATGCCAACTCACTAACATAACTTATTAACACAGGTCCTACCCGGATGTGCCTTCTGTTGACAGTCCCTTAACAACCAACATCCCCTCCTTCGACATCATTCTGGCTAAGGGGGGGGGGACAAGCCTATCTCTGGGCACGAGTAAGGAGTGAGGTGTCCGCAAGGCCTGAAGACAGCGCATGTCCCTGCAGGTCTTGCTACGAGATCACTCCCAGGGGGATGACCCCAGTGCATGCTGTGCCCCGTGTTACACTGTGTCCTCTCCCCATCTCTTAGGGAGATGACTCTTAATACCCTATTAACCTCCCTAGTAATGCTATCCTGGCATACTGGACCCCTGCTGAGTGCGACAAATAACACCCATTTCCGTATTGCATTATCAGGATCCTAGTTCACCTTAAATTCCTGTTCAACATTGCCTTGTCCATCCAATTACCCTATTTAATCAGTCATTCTAGTGGCTCGTTCTTAATGCCAAATTAGTTAACCAATCAGAATAATCTGCCATCAATTGGATCATCAGCCTTTTTAGCCTACTCCGCACTGTTGAGGAGGCGAAACACACGACCCTTTCCAAGAAGGCTGCCTGCCAAAATTCCTCCTCGGTCCCCTAATGGCGACCAGTTGACAACCACAGTGCTGGAGGGGAGGCGGGAGGGGCTGACTCTTCGGCCTTACTCCCAGGAATGCCCCTCCATGTGGTCACAGAAGATCCGCCCCTTCTATCAGGGGCGGAGCCTCCAGGTCCAACGAGACGCGCATGTGCAGCCTCGCTACAGGACAGTTGCCCCGACAACCCTCATGACACAGCGGGAAGGCTTTCTAGTAAGCCTCCCCACAGCGGCCCTCCATCTCTGCGTCTCCTTTCCCGATTTGGGGGGGGGATGCAACAAATACCCCGTCGCCACCATTTTGGCGACGAAGGGGACTTTCCCCAGAGAATGCAGTGGGTGAATCTCCTATTTGTTGCCAATGGAAGCATGAGAGGTTCCACTGTATAGGTTTTTAATTACTTTGTTTTTGGTTTTCTGTGTAATCTTTTATTTTTTCCAGAGGAATAGCTTTTTATGTTCAAAATTAATAATTAAAATAGAGATTAAAATGGGGCATCCTCTAAATGTCTCCTTTGACTTCTAGAACTTCCTAATCCAGACCAGAATTTAAATCAGGCCAGGTAATATTATGGGCCAGAACAATGATCCATCTTGCCCAGTATCCTGTTTCTGATAGTAAGTGAATGCTTCAGAGGAAGTGTACAAAATGGGACATAGAAGTGTGATCTATCCCCTGTCATTTACTCTCTGATTGTCAGAATTCTTAATTCAGGATAATGCTGGTAGCAGAGGGTCAGGATGCATTTAGTTAGTCTTGGGATCAAAGAACTATGGGATGTATCAAAGTCTTGATATCTTTTTACTTCATTACATGTCTCTTTTCTAAAATGGGAGACACTACAATTCCAGCTTGCTAGGTTATGTTTTCTTCTGTAACATGATTTGTTTTCTCTTTGTGCTATGTCCCTGTCCTCATTTATTGGCTTTAGAAGGATATGAATGCAGCAGAAATTACAGACTCCTACTGTAATGGGAGGCAGGATTCATGGAGTCATCCACCTTGCCCATCTCTTTTACCATGTTCAGCCCCTCCTCTCCATCCTACACTGGCTCCCTTTATTTGAACGCATTCGGCACAAGCTTCTGGTCTTCACCTTCAAGGCTCTTTATGGCCTTGCTTCCCCATATCTCTCCGCTCTTGTGACCCACCACACTCCTGCCCGGGAACTTCACTGTTTTCTCCCCACCCTCGCCTGCTCACGACCCCCTTGATCCTCTAAACATCTTTGCCCCTTCTCTCTTGCTGCCGCTCATGCCTGGAACTCCCTCCCTGGATACTTCGCTCTCTGCACTGGCTGTCTATAGTCTTCCGGGCCCAATTCAAGGTGTTGGTGGTGACCTTTAAAGCACTGAATGGCCTGGGCCCCACCTACCTACAGGACTGCCTCACCCTCCGGGACCTGGATCTGCCCCTGCAGTCAGCCGGGGGTGCCCTCCTCAAGGTCCCCCAGGTTTCTCAGGTATCGACCTTGCATAGGGCGTTCTCTGTGGCCGCACCATGGTTGTGGAACTCCCTCCCATTGGAGGTTGGCCTGATTACCGACCTCCCTTCTTTCTGTAGACAATGTAAGACCTGGATGTTCCGCCGTGCTTTTCCTGAGGGAGAGGGGGTGGGTGGTATATTGGGTTGTTTTTATATTGTGTTTTAATAGTGTTTTAAGTCGTATTATTGTTGTTTGAATTGTTTTAATATGTTGTTAGCCACCCTGAGATGCTTTTAGCAGGAGGGGGTAGCATACAAATTTTATTATAAATAAATAAATTAATTAAATAAAATACAGTCACTCTGCTCACTCCCTCACAGCCTTCAAATCCCTCCTGAAAACCCAGTTCTTCTTCCAGGTCTTCCCTAGCTTGGCATGACTCTCACTCAGAATCAAATACCCTGTAACTAAGTGAATCACGTGCACCTGCAATTTCTCAACCTCATGAATATATTCTTGTCTTTCTTGATGTTCCCCTTGTCTCCCCCTCCCTTGTCTCTTAGATTGTAAGCCCCCTGGGGGTAGGGACTTGTCTATAACCGTTGATCGTACAGTACCAGGTACACTAGCTGGTGCCAGATAATAATTATTATTAAGTATTAATAAATGAGTCCTTAAAGGAAGTACCCACCATTCATCATAAAAGAACATATGTCAGATGGGGCTTTCAGTATGGATTTGCATGTAGACCAAAGCAGTGCACAGATCAGTGGGAAACTCCCTTCTCTATGGTCCCAACAGGAACTGGGCTATTGCGGCCCAAGACTGTGGCATTGGCCAATTTGAAAGAAGGTTTCCATTTATCTGGGCTGTGAACTGGGCACAGGATTTGACTAGAGCACACCTTCCCTATGTCCTAAACCTTTTGTTCATTATTGCAAAGGGATTTATAATAGCAAAATATCAATTTAAATGGAAATGAACTGACTGGGGAGGAAACTACCAGGTTCTTTATTGCTGAAGACCTGCTTTAATACAAGGTTTCGTAATGTCTGTGCACTCTCTATGTTTATATGGTGACCAGATAGTAATATTCATTTTTGTTTTTCTTTCTTTCTAACATCACGACTAGGGACAATTCTAAGATCTCCACAGTTAGACAAAATCTACTACCAAACGTACCTTGTGAGAACTGAATGATAAGATTTACTTGTATTTGAGGTCTCTAATAATTTTTCATATTCATTTTCCATGACAGTGATGTTAATTTGCTATTGGAACTGTTGCACTCCGCCAGGTACTCCGTCTTATCCCACACATTCTGAGGGTCAGTGAGGAGGTGTGTGCCATGGTGCCTACAGGTATTCTGTCTCCACCTGGATTATTGAATTAGCATAATAGAGCAAGAGGGTAAGATGTCACCATTGATTTAGTATCATTCTTACACTTACTTTGCACTGATCCAAAAGACTTTTTTTAAAAAGCTTGTGGCAGTGTAGAACTGGGCTCCTTTAGCCTGTTTAGAGATATTTTCTTCTTTGTTTGTGGTTAGTGCTTAATATAGATAAGGTCACTACAGTGTTGAAAAAAGCTATTGGTCATTTTTTATGGTATCCTATTGGGTATTTAAAAGGAGTGGCAGGGGAAGGGGAAGGCTGAGAAGGAGGCGACTATCCTATTCTTAATTTTGGCATTTCCCTCCACTAAAGTGTAAACAGAGAAAAATTCTACCTGCAGCTGTCATATAGCTGTGGTAGGGGATATGCCTGAGTAACTTAATTTAAAAAACTTTGTTTTTTAATACTTTTTTCCCTTTTCAAAACTGGGAGGAGGTTTTGAGGGGGGACAGGGAAGAGTGAGAGATGTCGTCCGTCCCCCCCCCCCCCACATGCCCCATTTGGACTATTGTTACTTAAAATTTAACTCCTTATCTTCCCTCCTCATCCTTCCTCTCCCTCTTCCCTATCGATCCTCATCGATGTGGTCACCATTCTTCCCATCTCCCAAGCGCATAGCTTAGGCTTCATCTTTGACTCACCCATTTCCTTTAAATCCTACATCGACTCTGTTGCCAAATCCTGTCGCTTCTCCCTCCATAACATTGCTAAGATTAGCCCTTTTCTCTATGTCTCCTCTGCCAAAAACCCTTGTTCATGCCCTGGTCATCTCTCACCTCGATTACTGTAACCTCCTTCTCACTGGCCTCCCCCGCTCTCACCTTTCTCCCCTTATCTCCATCCAAAACTCTGCTGCCAGGGTCATCCACCTCGCCTGTAGCTTCGACCACGTGCAGCTTATCCTCTCTTCACTGGCTCCCCCTTCCTGAACAAATCCTTCACAAGCTCCTAGTCTTCACCTATAAAGCTCTTCACAACCTTGCTCCCCCAACCTCTCTGTGCTAATTTCCCACCATACTCCAGTCCGTGAACTCCGCTCCTCCTCTGTCCCCTCTCTCACCCTCCCACGCCTCCCCTGCTCCCCTAACCGCCTTCATCCCTTCTCCCTAGCTGCCCCCCACGCCTGGAACTCCCTCCCTGCCCATATCCGCCTCTCCCCCTCCCTTTGTACCTTCAGATCCCTCCTCAAGACCCACCTCTTCTGCTCTGCCCTCCCCGACTTCTCGCTCCCCTCACCTAACTCCTGCTGATACCCTCCATCCAGTACAGTCTGTTACCCGAGGTCTGTGTACTCATATCCCCACCACATGGACCTACCAGCCATCAGTCTTGATGTAACCAAGCCTAGCGTGTGCACCTGATACGCCTTGTCTCTCCCTGCGTTCCCCTTCCTTCATCCCCCCTCCCCCATCTCTCAGATTGTAAGCCCTTGGGCAGGGACTGTGTCTATTCAATTACTTTGTAAGGAGAGTCACTTCCCATCTGCCGGCTGCTGCTGCTGCTCCTGCCGGGCTGACCTCGCACAACTGCTACTGCTCCGGGATCCCGTCATCCTCCTGTGGGGAAGAACAGGACCATGAGTGCTGGGGTCTGGGGGAGCCTAGCCCAGGGACTTTTCCACCCTCCCCCCCCGCCCGCACCTGGAAGCAGTCCAGGGGACATAAAAGGGAGACACCTGCGGTTCTGCCACAGGCCGAGAGTCAACGGCCAAGTGCCAAAGGGCCATAGCCAAAGGGTGGGGCCCTTTGGGGTCTGTAGGCGACTTAGAGGTCATCATTATTGAGAACCGCTTTATGCTACCTGATTTGCAAAGATCTGAGCTGCTCTACAAGTTCCGGTTTCTCGGATACCACCCTTGCAGCTCGAGTGGAGTAGAGTGGCATGACCCCCGACCTGGGGGCCCATTGGCTGTATTTGGGTACCGGAGCGGCGGATCTGATTTCAGGACAGCGGACCCCCAGGGGCATGACGGTGCCTGCTGAGTGGTCCTGGGTGTGAGCTGGGCGTAGGGCTGGTCGTCTGCTTGCATCTAATCTCAGCTGTCACTTGCTTTGTCAGTGGGCTCTCGTCTGCTCTCTGGCCTTGGCCCCTGGGGCCCCTACACTCTTGTCGGCCCTCTTGCCCTTAAAGCTGAACTGGAGCCAGTACTCCTTGCTGACCTCCATAGGGTGGTTAGCCTTGCTGCTGGCACTATGCCGCGGGGTAGGAAGAAGCAAGGGATGACAACCAGAGCCCAGGCCCGGGGCAGACAACTCAAATTGGAGGGCTTTCTCTCCAGTGCTCAATCGGACTTGACCCCCACGGTAGAACGCGCCCCGCGGATCTCTGAGACTGGACATTGGGGAATATACGAGCCTAAATAAAGTAACCACTGAGCCATCCCCTCTTACAACACCCGCAAGTCCCTTGGTGCCTCCCTTATCTCAGCTTCATGGGAATTCCTCCCTCCCAGACTATAGTGATGCTTCTCTCCTGGACTATATGGGCAATCAGTGTTTTTTGATAGGCGATTTGTTTCAAAAACTGAACATTCAGCTGGAGAAATTGACTATTCAGCTGCAAATGCAGCAGATGCAGATGGGGGCTATGAGAGATTCTATCCATACATGCAGGGAGAGGATTGTGCAGTCAAGCAAACAAGGGCCAAGAAGGGGAGTGACTACAGCATGTCAAACAACTGAATCCCCCCTGCTGACTCCTACGGGCTCTGAGCAGAGGGTCTCTATAGCATGTCAAACCCCGGCTCTCTTAAATACTCAGGCCTCGATGCCTTTATCCCAGACTTTAGGGCCAGAGAAAGAACCACTTAATTCTTCTCCTCCTTCCACCCCCAGGGCTGTCCCCAATGCCATGGCATTTCGAATAAATCTCCAGTACCAAAGGATTTCCACTAGCTGGAATTCCAAAAATAATATTCAGTTATATATTGCCAACATTTTAAAACACCCAGTAGGTTCCATTCAGGCGGCCTATTTCCTCTCCTTGCCATCTCCCAGACGGACCCAATGAATAGTTGCTCATTTTTCCTCCCCACAGACAGTGGAGTGCTTACTCGCTCGGTCTGAATTGTTCTCCTTTAGGGGAATCCATGTAAGTACAGCATATGTCTCCCCTTGTGCATGTCCTCTGATTTCGTTCTCACCTCCGTCTATTCCATCTCACCCCGAGCGGCCCATGCCTTCCACCGAGCCAAACAATCCCAATCTTATTCAGTCACGCAAAAGAACTTTTTGTCCTCCTGCCGCAGTTCCAATTGGCACAAGACTCGAGGGCCTTGCTAGTTCTCCAATTACAATTAATTCCCAGACTCTCGACAATCCTATTATTCCCATGTCCAGCAATATGTCTGGGATTTATCTCTCTTCTCCCCATATAGGAATGGACAGCATGCAAACGCTATTCGACCCAGCTATCCCTGATCTATCAGCGTTTAGACTTCCTCCGTGTGAGCCAGAGTGGGAAGTTCTTTCCCAATGGCATCTGTCTGAGGTATCCATGGGGAGCGAGCAGTGTGTTGCAGGATTCAGCCATGCCTCTTCTAAAAGTCCATGACAGGCATCGGTCCCAGCCCGGAGAACATTATCCATCTGCTCCTGGAATGTCGCGGGCTGGGCTGGGCTGGGCTGGGCTGGGCTGGGCGTGGCGTGCTGATGACTTAGATTTCCTCACTTACCTCAAAAGGTATACAATCATTCTCGTACAGGAGACCTGGGTGAAAACTCCTCTGTCACTGGAGGGCTATATGGCTTACGACCTTCTGGATCTTAACTATCATTCCACCCTTGCGGCGGCCTGGGATGTTTTGTCTCCCAGGGTGTATCCCTCAAGGTTGCTGAGGTAATTTCCTTTCCAGCAACAGCCCTAACTTTGGTCCTTCATTCTGCCCCCTTTTAGTCAGCATATATTTTATTTATTTATTTTTTTATTTAAAAATTATATCCCGCCCCTCCTACCCACAGGGCAGTCCAGGGCGGCAAACAACATTATATATATATATATATATATATATTTAAAAAAACAATTTAAATAATTTAAAACAATTTAAAATACAATACAATGTGGGGAAACCCCCCATCCCCACCCCTACCCCTCACCAAAAGCCTGACGGAACAGCCAGGTCTTACATACATGCCGAAACAGCAGGAGAGTGGGAGCCAACTGAGCATGCAATGCCGGCTCCTACAGAAAGGATAAGTGGGAGAGCTTGGAGCTTCTCCTTTAGGACCTTGCCCTCAAATACCCTGGGGGGACTTGCTTATTGTTGCTGGTGACTTCAATGCCAGATTGGGGCCCGATGACTCCACTTCCCCTAGATCCCTTGGAAATACTGAAAACTAGATTGTCTAAAGATTAAAGACTCAATACATCCGGGATCAGACTTGCCAAGTTGTCCCTCAGTTTCGGTCTCCATATCCTTAATGGGGCGGGATTTGGGGACCCTGAGGGTGAGTTCACATACCTGGGGAACTCTGGCTCCAGTGTTGTAGACTATGTCTTAGTCTCTTCTTCGGCTTTACCTTTTATTTCAGCTTTTGAGGTGGGGACAAGTTATGCTGCCAATCATCTTCCACTGGTTCTATCTTTAGCAGCTTCTGCCCCCACCCCGCACCAGAAATTAAACAACTCTGCTTTTTCTGGTCTCGATATCCATAGGGCCTCCAAATGGGATGAATCAGTGTCCAGACAACTTCGTGATCTGATTCATATGGCTCTGAGTAATAGTGTCCGAGAGCAACTTCTTGCTTCGACCCATGACTCCGTGACAGTAGAGATTTACAATTCTCTCAGCGCATACTTTACCCAGTATATTAAATCTCACAGGAAGGCTCTGCCATCATGCTACCTAGGTAAAAATAAGGCTTGGTTCGATGGGGAATGCCAAGTGGCCAAGGCTTTGTTGCACTCAATCTATATAGCTTACAGGAGGGGATATACTCCCCTCCTGCCTACCAATTATTTTGTACTTCGTTCTGAGTATAGGAGACTCATCAAGGACAAGAAAAGGCTCTATTCTGAATCACGATGGCTCAGTCTTTTGCACGCAGCAGACCAAAATGATGTGAAAAAGTTTTGGCCCTTGGTCAACGGATCAATCAAACAAGAACCCAGAAGCCCCACATTCCCCATCCTTCCTCAGACATGGGCTGAACACTTTTATCAGCTGTATAATCCACCTGACAGAGGTCACCAGCAGACAGGTCCAATTGATTCTATGGAGGACTTACCCTCCTGGCCCCCCATCCAGGAGTCTGAGGTGGAGGTCCTGGTTGACTCCCTTAAGAACTCAAAAGCCCCAGGACCAGACCTCATCCAGGCGGAATTCATCAAAATGCATAGGGATTGGTGGTTACCCCTACTGGCAGCATTATTCACAGCCATAAATAATTCCAGAGTAATCCCAATGGGATGGGGTAGGGCCATAATTCCCATCTACAAAAAGGGTCCACTTCAAGACCCTGGTAATTACAGGCCTATCAGCCTGCTGAGCATAGTCGGGAAGCTTTATGCCAAACTGCTCCTGTCTAGGCTAACCCAATGGCTTTTGGAATCTAAGATTATAGCCCCAGAACAGACCAACTTCCAGGAAGGTTGTTCCACTATTGACCACTGTGCCATACTCTATCATTTTATCTGCAAGTATAGTGGCCGACACTAAATTCCCCCCCCCCCCCCCCAAATTGGTCTCTAGAACTGTCTGATCTCTTTTTTATGCTGATGACATAGCCGTATTGTCACAGACTTGCATTGGCCTAGTTAGGCAAATCTCTGCTTTTGAGACCTTTTGCAACATGCATAAATTGGTTATAAATGCCCAGAAATCCAAGATTATGATTTTTTTCAGGCAGGAAAAAGATTCACAAATGGATCATAGCGGGTCAACCAGTCCAGCAAGTTCACAGCTTCCAATACCTAGGGATGTTGTTCCATCAGTCAGGGAGTTGGAGAGAACATATCCAGAGGGCCATTTCTGCTGCTAGGGGCTCCTCTTGCTCAATATTCAGTTTCTTCACACGGACCGGTAGGAGCGCAATCAAACTGGCCATTCAGGTCCATAACAACAAGGTTAGGGCCCAGGCTCTATATGGAGCGGAGCTCTGGGCACCTTTTTTCTCCCACACCCTTAATTCGCTGCAGGCCAGGTTCCTGCAGGGTCTTCTGCGCATCCCCAAAGGAATCCCATATGCTGCCATTAGGCAGGAGGTAGGTCAAGTGAGCTGGAAGCAAGTGGCCATGGAACATGCCCTGAAACTTGGGGCAAAATAATGATTAACAAAAGTTTGCCCCTGCTTACAGATCTTAAAGGCGATCCATATGATAGCCCTTGGTTGACCAAAATGGAGTCAACCTTGAAACACATGGGCCTGTCAAGGGAATATCTGACCCACAAGGCACCAGCCTCATTTATTAGAGAGGTCGTCTCAAGGTCACAGGATATCGAAAGGCAGAGGGAATTAGCCAGCATCAATGCCTCGCCACATATGTCGGCTTACCTCTCCTGGGTGCCCAACCCAGGGCAGATGGCCAACTACCTCAATGCAGCGATCCCAGTAAGAGGCAAGATTCACATTGCTTGTGCCAGAGTAATTGCCCTCCCCTCTCAGCTTTTCGAGGGCCGTATTAAGGGCACTCCTTTTGCTGACCGACTTTGTTCTTTTGATAGTTTGGCTGCTGAAACTACCGGACACATAATTCTCTACTGCCACTTGTATGATCTCCCACGGAGGCAGCTTTTGGCTTCCACTCTGGAAAGACTTCCAGGGAGATCTGACCAGGCTGTTCTTGATGTTTTATTAGACAGTTTGGACTTAGCGGTCATTAGGAACCTTTCCCAATTTTTAATTTTGGCATTTCAGCTCAGGGAAAAAAAATTGAATTTCAGAACTATTCCCTGTGACCTATAATTCCCTAAGGGTCTACAGCCAAGGGTCAGGGCCTTGCAGCCCTATGCAAGATATAACCGTGTCTCCCTTATGCGACAGTGTCACTAGTTTGGAGATTGAGGCACGATCTTTTCATGTCTCACTACACTTCCCCTCTAAGCTCACTAGCCCACAAAGTCCTCTACCTCATATAGTCCCTGCCAGTTATTTGCTTTTTGCCACTTTTGGGGAACTAAGTTTCAGGGGGCCTTCTCCTTTGACTGACAACTCTTGCAAGGCTATTGGACAATTTTAACTTATCTTTGGAGCTGTTTGTTTGACAACTTATCATATTTTAATTTTACACTGCCAAACGATGTGTTCTCTTGGCAAATGTATTTTTATTTCTGTTTAATATTTAATTTGCCCATTTTTAGGCATGAGCCAATAATTGCTAATGCTACAATGATAGTTCAGGCTGGCCATTCCTACCTGGTTCACACATTTTGATCTATCGTTTATGTATTCTCCTTTTCTCCCTATTGGGGGTGCTTGTTACTTTTATACATTGGCCAATAGCTACGCCAAATAAAGAAAGAAATAATTGCTTTGTAAAGTGCCAGGTACATTGCTGGTGCTATATAAATGCTTGCTAATAATAATAATAATTTTGATTCGCATCCTGCCCTTCCTCGAAGGCTCAGGGAGGCTTACAATATTATAGAGATGTGGGAGCACCTCTGTAGTTAAGGTGAGTAGCATCCCCTGTTAAATCCCCAAAACTCTAGTCTTTATATAATCAAGATGATTTATCCTATCAGTTTGATATTTTGTAGGATGGATTGCTTGGATAAGTGATAGAAACTGTCCAAATTTCATGCAAATCAGATGAAAAACAAGTTACAGATGTTTAAAAATCAGAGATAGATGTGTTTAAGTCTTTTGTGATAGTTTCTCTTGAGGGGGGAAGTGTGTTTAAAGTTGCCAGTGCCAACATGTAGAGGTATTAGAAAATTCAAGTGTGCATTCTAGTTCTTGCTTTAGTTTACAGTTTGAAAATTGGCAGTGTAGTTTTTAAGTTCTGAGGATTTGCAGTTCCCATGTTATCCAACGGAGGGAGTCAGGTTTTTAGCTATGTTCAGGCTTTCAAGAGTTTGAGGGACAGTGCTGAATGCTTCTGAAGGTAGCTAGCAAGTAGGCTGGGCTGAGGCCCACCATTACTGTCTGCCCAAGCTTGGAGAGGGGAGTGGAGCTGAGCTCAACCCAGATTGAGTCAGCACTATGACACCTGACCTCCCTCTAACCCTCGTGCCAGGGAGGGCTGCTCAATTGCCCTGGGGTTGGGTGGGAGGAGAGCAGCAGAGGGGTGTTCCATTGCCCCAGGGTCAAATGGGCCCATTTGTTGTGTTCCCAGCTGTACCTAGGCCATGCAGCCAGCGGGACAGCTCCCCAGCCACAGTCATGTCAGGTCAATGCCCCGACCTGACCTGGACAGTGTCACTCGGGATTTACTGCCCTGGTGGCGTGCCCCCATCACACGTGTTTTTACCCATTCTGTGAAATTCCAGTTCAAGGGCTACTAAAATGTAAATCTCACTAAATAACGTGTGTCAAATAAAGTTCAGCAGAAAAGTCTGCCATGGAGGAACTGCACATGTGCGAAAGAGCATAGTCACACTTCCCTGGGCTCCTCTCCTCAAACTGAGAAAAAGCCTCTAAAAAAGAAGAAAACCAACCCCAAAACAACTCAAAAGGTACGGGAGGATGGGGAAATCAAAGGGGGCTCAGGAAAATAAACCTGGGTCTGCCAGAAATGATAAACTGTTTCAAACAAAAACGGCCCCCCTCCCCCCTCAGAGAGCTGAAAATGGAGCCAAAATGGCTGCCGCAGCTTTTTCAGCAGGGGAAGAGCCACGTGCAGAAGGCAGAGGCTCAGAGACAGAAAGAGAGGACAGGATTTTTGCCATCCTCTCTGAAATAAAAGCAGGCATGGCTGCTGCAGAGGCTGCAAGGGAGAGTCAGATGGCTGAAATAATCAAGCTGCAGCAATCAGACATACAAAATAAGAAAAAGACTGAAGCCCTGACCAAAAAAGTAAATGCAGCTGAGACTAGGATTTCAACACTGGAGGACAACACACTAAAAACCCAGGACCAGCAAAGTAAGATGATGGACTTAATAAAAACCTTAGAGACCAGATGCGAGGATCAGGAGAACAGGGCGAGGAGGTCTAATTTAAGGCTGGTGGGCATCCCCGAAAATTGGGAAGGAAGAGACACAATATCCTTGATATGGAAAGTGCTAGAATCCACCTTCCCAGGAGAGCCCAACCTGCACAAACCAAACATAGAAAGAGCTCATAGAGCCAACAGACCCAAGCCCAGCGATGAGGAACCCCCGAGAGCCATAATCATGAAATTTATGGACTACCAACAAAAAGAAAAAATTTTGAGACTGGCCAGGGGAAATAAATCCCTGGAATACCAGGGAAGAAAAATCAAATTCTTCCCAGATTACGCAGGAGAAACTATGAATAAAAGAAGGAGGTGGGCCAAATATTTCACTGAACTAAACCAAAAAGACTTAAAACCACAATTATGGTTTCCAGCAAGGATGACCATCCTTTGGAATGGGAAAAGAAAAATATTTCTAGAACCTAACGAACTAGAAGGATTCCTGTACAAACAAGCAAGAGAACAGGAAGAAAACACCTGAGTTAAGAAATTGTCTCTGAATATGTTGTTTAAGTAAATGTTACTGAATATGATGTTTATGTTTAAAAACAATATTCATAATAGCTGAAATAGATAGGTTGGTACAAATAGAAGGTTTAAGATAAGAAACATAGAATAAGAGGCTGATATACAATAATAAGCTTAAAAAATTTATGTGAAACAGAAAAGAGTGATTAATATAAAAATGAGGTTTATACTTATGTGAACCACACGAAGAGGGAAAAACAGAAATGTTAGGTATATGTTTGCATGATATAAATGTATGTAAATATGAGAACAACAGGAAAAGGGAATAACATGAATATTAGATCTATGTTTATTCATAATAACTGAAATAGATAGGTTGGTATAAATAGAAGGTTTAAGATAAGAAATATAGAATAAGAGGCTGATAAACAATAACAATTATTAAGGGAAGGGCAAATAGGCCCAAGGAAAAAGGCGGAGAAGGTGGAGGAGGGAGCTGAGAGGTTAAGTAAAAGGCAATGAGCCTCACACTGAAAAAATATAATGATACAGTTCCTCCCCAGGAGAAGAAGGTTAATAAAGTTGATAATGTAAATAGTTGGTTTAAAAAGGAAATGGTTCAGGAAGGTTGGGCAAGGCAACAGAAAAAGAAGGAAAAAGTGTTCATAAAGGAAAAACATAACAGACAGATATGGTAGAAGATATTAAAACAATGTCCCTTAATGTAAAGGGACTAAATGAAGTCATAAAAAGAAAAAGAATAGCACAAGAGATCAAAGAAATTGGGGCAGATGTATGTTTCCTACAGGAGACACACTTTAGAGATAAGGATAGCAAGAGATTCAAAAACAAATATTTTGGGGAAATATTTCACGCATGCAACCCACAGAAGAAAAAGGCAGGGGTCTTAATTGGGATAAAGGCTAACAAAACATTTAACTTGGAAAAAATATACAGAGAGGAAGAAGGCAGACTGCTCATCGTAGTGGGAGAATTAGAGGGCAAAACTACAACAATGGTTAATATATATGCACCGAATGAGGGTACATATGAATTTATCAGAGGGATTCTCCCCCTGATAGAACAATACAGAAAGGGTATATTAATAATGCAAGGAGACCTGAATGCGAGCTGGTCAAGTAAAGATCACTCTAAAAACAAACTTCCTGGGAAATGGCAACTTAATTTAGAAAGCTTACTGAAAATAAATAATTTGATAGATGTATGGAGACATTTAAATCAAACAGAAAGAGATTACACTTTTTACTCACCCGCACACAATACTTACACGAGAATCGATTATGCCCTCATGTGTACAACAGAAATACAAAAATGTAAGAAATGTTTTATTAAAACTAATGTCATTTCAGACCATGACTCAGTAGTTACAGAAATACAATGGGCAGAAAGATCAAAAACCTCGCAAAACAGTAATTGGCAATTATCCAGGGGCTGGTTGAAAAATAAATTTTTTTTAGAACAAACCCAAAAAGCCCTGAAAGAGTACTTTGAACTTAATGAAGGAAGTGTAGACACACAAGCCATTCTATGGGAAGCTGCAAAAGTAGTAATCAGGGGGAAAATGATAGCCATAAAATCAAAACTATGCAAACAAAATAGGGAATATTTGAAGGAATTACAACGAGAACTAAAAGCAGTAGAAGCAATTAATAAAATTAACCCCACAAAACAAAGAGCAAAGAAAATCACAGAAATTAGAGAACAAATTAACCTAAAAGAAATAGAAAAAACCACTGCACAACTGAAACAAATTAAAGGATTTTATTTTGCATACAGTAATAAGCCAGGAAAAACACTGGCACGATTAGTTAAAAGGCAAAACAAAAAGTCACACATAATTTCATTACAGACAGCAGACAAAATCAGGATAACCAAGGATGAGGAAATCAGACAGGAATTCTTCAATTACTATCAGACGTTGTACTCCTCATCAAATCCAGAACCTAAAAAGATAACAGAATTTTTGAATAAATACAAATTACCCAAATTAAACTCAGATCAAATTAAATACTTAAATAGCCCTCTCCAAACAAAAGAAATTGTAGAAATAATTAAAAACTTAACAAATAACAAAGCAGCAGGACCTGATGGATTACCATCAGAGTTCTATAAAAAAACAGCAGCATTAGTGAGTCCATACCTAGTTAACACATATAATGAAATTTTAAAAACAGGAAAATTACCCCAATCATTCTACGAAGCAAATATCACCCTGATCCCCAAAACAGGAAGACCTAGTGACAAATGCGAAAACTACCGCCCTATATCATTATTGAATGTAGACTTCAAAATTTTTTCAAAAGCATTAGCAAACAGGTTAACAGCAATAATAAAGGATTTGATAGATCCCGACCAAGTAGGTTTTATACCTACAAGACAAGGATCAGACAATATCCGCAGAGTAACTAATATAATGCACCACCTTCACAAGACAAAGGAAAAAGCAGCAATTATAATGCTGGATGCGGAGAAGGCCTTTGATAGGACTGAGATAAAGTGCCTGGAACAAATACTGAGCAAAATGGGATTTGAAGGACCATTCCTTAATTGGATTAAAGCAATTTATAAGGACCCAGTATCTAAACTTATAATAAATAATGGACACTCGAAATCATTTAAATTAGCCAGAGGAACTAGACAGGGATGCCCCCTATCACCCTTATTGTTTAATTTAACATTGGAAGTTTTAGCAATTGCAATCAGACAGGAAACAGAAATCAAAGGAATACGCATTGATAAAACAGAACATAAAATAACAATGTTTGCAGATGACACTGTATTATTTATAGGAGATCCAGTAACCTCTACCCCACCCTTACTAAAATTGATACAGGAATTTGGAGACATCTCAGGGTATAAAATTAATGAAAGGAAATCATACGCATTGATATATGGACAAACGGAAAGACAAAGACAAGACATCAAAGCAATCCTCCCTTATCCGGAGGAAGAGAAAGCAGTACAATACCTAGGAGTAAAGTTACCAAAACAATTAAACCAAATTTACAAAGAAAATTTTGCAAAACTCCCCCAACAACTTAGCAAAGAAGCAACAGATTGGAAAGATTTACCTTGCTCCTGGTTGGGAAGAGTAAATTTATTTAAAATGATATTACTACCTAAAATCTTGTATAAAATGTTAGCATTACCCATTCAATTACCAAACCAATTTTTTACAGAATGTGACAAATTAATGAAAGAAATAATTTGGAAAGGAAATAAACCAAGAGTAAATAAGCAAACATTAATGAGACCTAAAGAAAAAGGAGGTATAAATCTCCCTGACCTGCGCCTTTATCACAAGGCTGCAATATTGGGAACATTAAATAACTGGTATTACCAACCAAAAGATATTAAATGGGTAGAAATAGAACAACACATTTTAGCCACACACAGTCTGAAAAATATAATAACAGACGAGGGCACACCAAACAAAAAAATATGGAAGGATCATCCCTTTGCCTGGGGCACATGGATGACATGGCAAAATATAATTTAAAAAATCAAAATTAATCAAAACCATTTCCCATACTCACCGATAGACTTATTGTGCCTCCAAACACAACAACAGGCTCAGAAACTGAGGAAAAAATTAAAGGAGAAAGGATTAGGAAAAATTAGTCATATAATTAAAGACAAAGAAATAATTAGTAAAGAGGACATGGAAAAAATAATTAAAATACGAATAAACCCATTTGAATACATGCAACTTAAGCATGCAATAAATAGTAAAGACAAAAAAGAACAATATACTAGAGACCCCAACAAAATAGAAAAGGTATTGTTTGAACATACTAATAACAAAGGAAAATTATCACGCATATATAGAACTTTAAAAGAAATATGGTATCCCAAACAGATAGGTTACATACAGAAATGGAAAGAGGAGTTAGGAATAGAGATTGCAGAAAAGGAAGAATTAGAAATAATAGATTACATGCATAATAACGCCCACTCACTGGAAATCAAAGAATGCCAAATTAAACTAGTAATGAGATTTTACTTGACCCCTATGCAACTCAGACATATGGAAGAGGGAGGGGAAAGAGGTTTATGTTGGAGGGGATGCGGAGAGCAGGGAACGCAAAGACATTGTTGGTGGGATTGTGACCGGGTACAACCCCTATGGAGAGGGGTATGGGAAAAAATGGAAGAGATGACGAAATTGATCATACCGTTTAAACCGGAGGTAGCTCTGTTGGGTTTATTTCCAGCAGTTGAGATATTACAAAAACAACGGGAATCTTGCTCGGTGTTTCTCCAGGCTGCAAAGAAGGTCATCGCCCTACATTGGAAAGACACTAAAGAATTGTCGACTGGGGAATGGATGAATAGATTGTGGTACCACCTGACTATGGAAAAAATAGCAGCGAATTTAATGGACAAAAAAGAATCTTTTGCTGCAAAATGGTTCCCCTGTGTTTGCGTAATGACAAAATCAGATCTACCTGAAGATCAAAGAACATATTTATTTGATTATTATGTATAAGTAAAAGGCCCACCTGAACCCAAAGAAACACTACCAAGGAAAAACGTTTTGTAACCACAGTTTAATGTTTACAATGTTATAGCCACAGTTGAATGTTTGAATTTGTTTACAATGTTATATAAAATAAAAGAAAATTAAAAAAAAAAAAAAAAAAAAAGAAAAGTCTGCCATTTTGAATTGAACCCTTCTCCAAGGGGAGGCGTTGCCTTTCAGAAATTTTCATCCGGCACAGAAAAATAAAGATCCCTATGAAGGCAGTGAAACTGTCACATACTGTTGCCTGAAGTGCTAAAATATTAATCATGCTTTATAAGACAGTATGTCTGTCTGCTAATAAATTATTGTGTTAAAAGATGGTTGGGCAATATTGTTGTAGAAAGAAAAAAACCATGTTATCGAAATATGATCTAGCTCTTCATTTTTCATCTTTTCCTTTAGGCTCTGTTGTTTTTGTCTGATTTCATTATATGTTATCATTACTTGCAGAAAGGAAATTAATTGCACCTGTAACTTCTATAGTAGAAGTTAGAGGCTATTTATTTAAATTTAATGAAGTTGTCATTCTGTGCATCCTTTGTTCTACTACAGATGGAAGTGACAATTTGGCTTCCGTTCATGGGGATACAAGTGCTTTGTTGTATGCAATCTTCCTCCAAAAAGTTGCACACTCAAGATCAAATTTTTGTCTAGAAATTGCTTGTTACTAAATGCTGCTTTTGTATGTCTCTCTCATTTATCTAAAATCTTCATTGTTTCCACTGAAGGGTCATTCTAAAAATACCTTGATGTGGGTACTGTGAAGAACAAGATCTGCTTGAGTGAGATAGGTGTTAAAGATAGGTGGAAAATGATTGTGGCTTACGTGAAAGGATAATTGCTTGCTCCCCAGAGAAATTGAAGTTCTATGAAATTATGGTACAAAAGAAAACTAAAGGTCACTGCAACAAGTGAAGCTGTCACATATCATTGCCTGCCATACTAAAATATTAACCATGCCTGCCAGGGGGACTTCTTTTTTCTACCAATAAATCATTGTGATGAGTGACTGTGCTGAAATATTGCTATAGAAAATAAAGGACCAAATTCTCAGAGTATGATAGAGTTCTTTTTCAAACTATACTTATTATTTTTTTCTCTTTTTGTTTTAAAAACCTTTTATCCATCTATTACTTATAGAAGAGAAAATAATTACTCTGGTAACTTCAGTAGCAGAAGCCAGGGAGTTATTACTTTGCCCATTAAAATTGCCAATCTGTAGTGACCTTGTTCAACTACAGATGCTAATGGCAATTTGGCTTCCATTAGTGACCGTGAAAGAACTATTTTGTGTAATATTCCTCAAAGTACAAACTGTTCCAAAGATGAAATTGCCATCTAAAATTCTTAGTTTGCTAATTTTATTTTCTTTTCTTCTTGCTGCTAAAATAATTGATCTTTTCATCATTAGGTCATTTCTTTCCTGAGCTGGTTTTAATGATAATTAGATTCAGACATTATGGAGAAAAGCCTGGTATAAGAGACTAGATTGAAAATATGTGTGGATAAGATATTAAGTCATATAACTACTGTCAATAATATATCGATCAAAAACATTTCACATGAAAAGATAGAGCTGGAAAAGGGATATCTGGAGAATGACTGGGATTGTTGTGAGATACTAGGGATCTAGTGTTTTTATTTGTATCTGTATTTGTGATTTTAGTATGTGTGTGTTTGCATTTGTATTTTATCTTTACCCATGTTTACTGCATTTTCTCCATCGCTACTAATGTGGAAAACACAGTGAACATGGGGCCCTGTGTATAGGTTATTTTTGGTGCAGAAGAGTAGTGAGGCTATGCTAATTTGACAGGCCTGTAAGGAAAGGAAAAGTCTGCTACCAATTTAAAAAGGGGGCATTGGTTTGGAGGAGGGTGGAAAATACAGCTGTCTTGGTAGGGAAGTTGTTAGCTTTGGGGAAGGAGAAATGGGGCATAGCTTGAAGAAGACTGAGACTTGGGAGAGGGAAGAATGGGACATGTGGCTAGCTTGTGAGGGGTGCTGCTGGCTTGGAGATGTGGGAGAGGGTCATGACCAGGGTCAGTCTCAAGGAGAATCACTGGCTTGAGGAGAAGATATGGTTTATGGGTCTGGCTCAGGTGCTGTTACTAGCTTGGGGGAGTGGTCACTGGTTTTGTGGGGAATGGGGCATGGGTTTGGCTCAGGGGAGGTTGCTGACTTGGGGAAGGGAAATTGGGCTGCCTCAGGGAGGTTGATGGCTTCTGGGAGAGGGGAATGAGGCTGCCAAGGACTTGCCATCTCTCACAGGCTGCACTGGGCCTGCCTGCAGTACTGAGACTGCAGTTCTGAGACAGTGGTGGCCCCTGCAGGTGGGGAGGGCTCACTACAGGCTCCCCAAGCAGGAGGCTAAGCTGAGAGTTGGAGAGCCTAGGCTGCTTTTAAACGAGGAGCGCTGAAGCGCCTCCTCAACGCCGCATTAAAGCAAAGCTGCCGGAAGTGACGTTCTCCCCGTTGCCGGTGGTGGCTGGAGACACGGGGCTTTGGAGTGGCGCGTTTTTAAGACTTCAATTATCAGGCTTAAGAATGTGCCGCTCCAAAGCCCCGTGTCTCCCGCCGCCGGCAATGGGGAGAACGTCACTTCCGGCGGCTTTGCTTTAATGCGGCGTTGAGGAGGCGCTTCAGCGCTTCTCATTTAAAAGCAGCCTTAGTTTCAAGATGAATATGTGCTGCAGTTTGGGGGGGTCCAGTTTGATTCTTTGGTCACCACATTTTCCAGGAGATTTGGGGTTCACTTGAAACCCAGATACATAGTCCTGGTATTTGTGTTTCGAATAAGGAGGAAAATGGCTTTGTATTTATTTGTGTTTTACTGAAACACTAATCCTATGATATATGGAGGTTCAATGAGTTGCTGAGACTTATTTGCTCATCATAGAGTAGTCCATAGCTTTTGCTTCTTAACATTTCATTTTGTCTTTGCCTTTTATTCTTTTCTCTCAGTAAAACTTATATTGTGTTTAGATTTTGGCGTATGTTTCTCACTTCATAGAACTGCTAATCAGGTGCATCTATCTATTAATTAATGTTAGAATTTCCTGAAGGCTTCTTGCTGTTCAAATCCTTTCTGCTGTGGAAGTGCCATGCTAGGAAGAACCAAAGGATTTTCAGATTAAGTTTGATATCACACCATATCACCATACTTCCAGAGTCTGTAGTACAAAGAGATGATACAACAAAGTCCAAATCAGTTGAATAGTGAAATGATGCTGAAACTAATAGTGGATTCGATATTCATGAACATTATTTGCATTTTCAGATAGCCCTCCAATATCCACACAATAGTTATGACCAAAATGAATAGTCACGTATCCATTTGTTTTAGGGCTGAAACGATCAGCAAAATGTTTACTCATGACTAATTTTGCTATATTGGGAACCAGGATCAATTTTCCAATGATTTCCTGATACCAGTATGATCACTGATTTCGCAGTTCTTGCAATTGTCAGGGAGCGGGCATGGGGGGGAAGGCGGGGGCGCCCCAGACGGGTAGGGGAGTCCCCAGCGATACCGGCGCGCCCCGCACCTCTACCTTCGGGTGCCGGGGCGGTCCCGCAGCCGGCAGTTCAGGGAGCAGAACAGGGGCACGACAAGGCAGCAGAGAGAGTGATTCCTCCCAGCATGGCTGTAGACCACGAGGAAGGGGCGGAGCCACAGAGCATGGCCCCTAGACAGGACGCTACCCCGGAGAGTGAGGGGGTGGGGCTAGGACCGACGCCGCGACGCTCGGCACGCTTGCGGGCACGGCAGGGGCGGAGCTAGCCCTATAATAGGGCGCGGCTGGATAACTTCCCTGCCGGCGATCAGCGTGCTGTGAAGCTGGCCCCAGAGCGAGAGTTCAGGACAAACCAAGTAGACAGAGTTAAGGAGTGATTGTGGAGTGAGTGGTGAGTGTAAGGCGAGTGCAAGGTGAGTGTTGGTGGTACTGGGAGCGAGGGGTGTAGTTGAGGGCGGGTGGGGTCTGTCAAGGTGTGGGTGAGAGCACAAACCCTCCTGCCTCAATTCCTCGGTGGCCTCCACCAGCCCGGGTGGAGTGGGCTACATCCTTCCCCCTTCCCAGGTGTTGGGACTTCCCTTTCCCTCACTGTCCCAGCACTAAACCTATTCCTAGAGCACGTGTGGGTGAAGGTGTGCTTGAGAGGGCAGGGACCTGGTCCCCCTGCCATCTCCCTAGAGGGCTGTGCACGCCTGTCGTTGTCTCCCCTGTGATGATATGGCCCGTTCCTCCGGGGACATATAGGGCCACCTAC
>QEPC01015474.1:459427-479748 GCA_003113815.1 Sphenodon punctatus | reverse complement strand
GTTGTGTTCATGTGTTTATTATGGGTGCTGGACCCAATTCACCTGAGCGAATTGCCCCCCACCATTACAATTCGGATAAATAATCTGTTATAAATAAAGAGTGCGGCCATTTTGAATTCCAACTATACTGTGTCGTGTCTCATTTGGGAAGAGGGGTGCATCGACAATTGTTGTATGTTCCCTTTGCTTTGACCAATCTGAAGCTGGATTGCAGATAGGTAAAGGAATCTGCATAACGGACAATAAGTGACAAGGAAGTACAAGGGAAAATGGAGTGCAGGGAAGATAGAAGAAATGTGGTATTGTGTCATTATTAACTCTCAGGATTTGAAATTGATGATAAAACTTTAAAAGGCAAAGAGCTAAATGGGATCACAGTAAGCAGAAAGTCAGTAAATTGAGAAACTAAATTTCAGTCGAGACATTGTCAAATCGAGGTTCTCAATTTGACCAAGATGGTTTAAACTGGGTTTTTGACAGGAATTCCCATTTTTGTGAAATCTCTTTCTGTCCTAGTTTATTTTGGCTATTCCAGTTTGGTTATTTCATTTATTTTGGTATTTGGGTTATTTGGGTCAGTTATTTCAGTATTTAATTTACTTTATTTTGGCACTATTACATGTGCAATTGAAATAAAAAAAATACCAATCTAAATAAGATGGCAAGATGGCAAAACCAAGATGGCAAAACCAAGATGGCAAAACCAAGATGGCAAAGGAAATGAAATAACCAAACTGGAATAACCAAAATGGCTATCCAAAAAAGCTAGAGTGAATAGCAGTATCCACTTCAGCAAACCTAATCGAAGTGGGTAAATTTAATGGCTATTGTATTCACTGCAACTGTTCATTTCAGCTCTGCTCTTTTGACCTAAGGACACACGGCAACTCCTAAGTTCTTGGAGTGGGAAAAAGAAGCTGTTTAACATAAGTGGCAGGGAGCAGGGTCAGATTTTAATGTTATGGTTCTATGCAGGGAAAGGGATTTCACCCCATTTGAGGATATTGCACTTCTCTCCTCCATTAATCCTATTGACTTTGCCTCAAAAGAGGAACAGCTTTGTAACAGACTTCAGCAGTAATTGATATATAAAAAAAAACAAAAACATTTTTAGACACGAGAGGAACTGGAGGAAATAAAGTATGTAAAAAGAATGTGTAAAGTATTAATGTCATGCTCTCTTTCACTCTGTGATAACTGTTAGGAGTGCCATCACACCATTTATTTTCTTACCCCTCGTGCCCTTTGATAAAGTGCAGTTTTTCTCCTTTTGTTTCCTTGAAAAAAAAATGCCAATATGGTTTTACCTGAATACTTATTCTTTGTCTCTTCTTATCTCCGAGGCCATCAATATTGTTGGCATAGCTCTAGAAGCTGCAGCTGTTCGTTAAACTGGGTTCTCTCTCTTTTGCTTCGCTGATTGATTCTCTTGAAATAGAAAACAAAACAACCCTAGTTTAGATCCTAAATAGCCATGGCTATCTCTTTATCAAAAATGGGTTATACGCAAATGTATATAGTAAAGGACATTCTCCACTGGTGGATAACAGCTGTCAGCATGCAAAATATAAAATGTGACAATGACAGTTCTTCTAAACCTATGTCATGTGAAATTCAAATATTAAAGATTCTTTGATAGCAGTGTACCATTACCCTCTATAATAGTCAGTGTTGGCTTCATATCCTACGTTAATAAAGCATCCTAGATCCTGGAGGGTTTCAAAGCAATTTACACATTTAATACTGATATTAAGCACATACACAGAGATTATCCTTTACTGAAATGCAGCCAATTCTTTTTGAATCCTAGGAGAGCTTGGATTCAAGCTCTGGTTTTTACACAGACAAGACTGAAAAAGGACTAAAAAAGTTGTTTTAGTGAGCTTTTTTGGGTGATGGTGAAGCCTCTAAAAATAGTGAGAGGCATATGTACTCCAGTCCATGAACTCTGCTCCTCCTCTGTCACCTCTCTCGCCCTCCCATGCCTCTCCTGCTCTCCTAACCACCTTCGTCCCTTCTCGCTAGCTGCCCCCCATGCCTGGAACTCCCTCCCTGCCCACATCTGTCTTGCCCCCTCCCTTCGTACCTTCAAATCCCTCCCTCAAGACCCACCTCTTCCACTCTGCCCTCCCCGACTCACCCCTCCTCTCACCTAACTCCTGCTGATACCCTCCATCCAGTACAATTTGTTACCTGAGATCTGTGTACTCATATCCTCACCACATGGACCAACCAGCCATCATTCTTAATGTAACCAAGCCAAGCACCTGGGACCTTGCATCCTCGTGAATGTTACACTCCTTGTCTCTCTCTGTTCCCCTTCCTTTGTCTCCCCTCCCCCACCCCCATTTCTCAGATTGTAAGCCCTAGGGATGGGACCGTGTCTATTCCATTACTTTGTAAAGCGCCAGGTACATTGCTTGCGCTATATAAATGCTTGCTAATAATAATAATAATAATAATAATTAATAATTAATAAATAATTTTCTTTACAATACTCACAGTGGGGAATGAAGAGCATATATACAGAAAAATAAGCCAAATCTTTGTCTGTCAAGTAGTGGCCAGACACTTAACTAAACCTGGTCACCATAATTACTCTTGATTCTTTGACTTGCAGTATAGACTAAATTACTCTCTGGTTATGCTGGAAAGTCCATTTCCACTTCCTTAGCTATAAGAGTTGTCTTTAGGGCTGAAGTGGCAGCATCCTTTGCCATTTCACTGTTTACTGTTGATGTTTTAGCAGTCTTGAAACCCATCTGACGGCATTTGCCGGCAGTTTATGACAGGTACTGGCATTTTTCAACAGTTCCCAACATTTTGCAACGTCTGCCAATTTGCAGTTTTGCGACATTTTTATGATAGTCTCTGGCTTTTGTAACAGTTTCCCCTTTGCTGTCTAGCAGCTCTCTTGGTATATAACAGACTCTATGTGGCCTTTAGAGCTTGTACATAACCTCCTCGCACTGCGTGAGGTACTTTGTGTAACTTTGTGGTACTTTTGTAGGGGTGTAAACTTTTCAATTTCAGAGGGGAGGGGCTGAAGCTGGGCCATATCCCAGGGAAGGAGACAAACACAGGGATCTGCCAGGGCTTCACTTGGAATTCCACCTTTCAAGCCCACACCTGACTACTCATGCTGGCGGCCCGTGACAGGACTTTTGTTACCTGCTCCATTGACCCGCCCCATACCTGCTCCCCAACGCCGACAACTGGCCACAGCCCCCCCTGCCCATTCCCCACCCCTGCAGTTGGGGTGGGACACCAGGGAGAATACCGGATACCGGATGTACCGGTATCAGATCTCCAAGGTACTGGATTTACCAGTATCGGTATACCGGATTTTTAATATTGGCCGCGGTACCGGATTTTTTACATTGCGGCTATTGACTTCAATGGCCGCAATATAAAAAATCCGGTACCATGTCCAATGTTAAAAATCCAGTATGCTGGTACAGGTAGGTATCGGATTTATTGGATTAAGCCGATACACCCAAATACCGGCAAAATTGGATCTCAGGAGAACCAGAATTCCCACCCCTACTAACCAGCAACAGAAGGTAATGGCAACAGCGTGGCATGCGCCTCCTTCCAGAGTTCTCAGCATCAGGGTCAGAGGTGAGTCATTGGGACACAGGGGCTGTGTGCCTCAGCGTCATGGGTACAGACTGGGGGCTGGGCATGTGTGGAGAAAGCCTGGAGGGGGGAAATGAAAGCCAGAGGTGCTGAGCTCTCCACCTAGGGGATCCTGGGGGAAGCGGGAGCACCTCAGCCCCCACAAAGTTTACCCTTGCTTTCTGGAACTTTGTGGAACTTTCAGAAACTGTATTGGCCTTGACTGGGGATTCTGCATTGGGAAAACAGCAATGGATAGTCAGTTTCCAACAAAATTGTTGAAAACTGCGACGTGTTGTTTCAGGCTTAGTTGTCTTAGCAATGGAACTAAATTTTGTGTTCAAAGTGGAGCAGCTGGTTTAAGGTGGTTGTACAAGGTGTATTTCCTGTGCTCCTATTACAACATACAGTGCACACTCTTTGAAGCATGTGTGCCATTGAGCAGATAAGGGCAGTTCAGGGGCAGGCTAGGAGAAGGCACAGGATCTGCTGCATAAATTTGTTCCTCACTCTCCGCAACAGGGATCCTGGAACCATGGTTGCTATATGAGCCACTAGATTAAAAACCTTTATGTAGGGAGAAAGAATCTCCCCTTCCCCGTAAAACTTCTTGAGTGAAAACAACAGCATACAGCAGAACAGCACACTATGAAGCCTGTGTGGGTGCTAAGAGACAGATTTTTCTGTTGTACTTGGAGGCCACTAAGTGGCATAGAGGAAGCCCCACATAGCTTCATGCCCGGAACCCCACCCCAAAAAGAGATATCCATTCCATGAATACTGGTACCAATACAACTTGATCACACAAACCTTTTAACAAAACAAATGTAAATTGAGACTGGGTATGCCAAACCAATTCATTTGAATAAATACAACAATATTGCAGAAACATTTCTGCCATATTGACTTAGCTCTAACACATTCATAGAGGAGCAAGCAATTTTGAGGGCTTTCTATAAGAGATGGGGAGGTGATAACCAGTGGAATGCTGGAAACAGCATTCACTGGGGTCATGCCCCTGGGAGGGGTGTCTTAGTGGGGTTAGTGGGGACAGCCGATGTCTCCATACCTTTCAAGCACTTAACTCCTTACTCATGCCCAGAGTTGGGAATGCCCCACCTTTGGCCAAGGCCACAGTGCTGTTGAGTTGGGGATGTTTGTTGTTAGAGGTACTGGCACTGGAAGGCACATCCAGGCCAGTACTGGAGTTAATAAATTATGTTATTTAGCTAGCATACTTGACCCAAAATTGCTTAGTGCAACCCCCCTGCAGCTGCTATTTGAAAACCCACTCTATCATGGAACTAAATTGTCCAAACTCCGAACAAGATATCACGCAACCCATAGGCATTGTACGATCATAATAATACTGCCCTCGAATTGGAAATCCAACAGATGGAAGCTGCTGGGATGCACTGGTAACAAGTGAAATGCTGATTTAACATCGCATTTCGCCAGCAGCACCCCCCTTCCCGTGGTCTTCACTTTGTCTACTGCTATGTCAAATGATGCATACTTGACTGTTGTTAACTCCTTTGGTATGACATCATTGACTGAGCCCTCATGCAGGAAGGACAGGTGGTGAATCATGAAAAACTCGCCTTTTACTTTCTTTGGCACAATCCTTAATGGGGACTCAACCAAGTTCTCCATGGGAGGTTGGCCAAACGGGGCTTCCACCCTGCCTACCACAACCTCCTTTGCGATGTTCGTTCTTACAACTTCCTTACATCCAACTATTGATTTCAATTTTTTCCCCACCTTTTTCTGGAAAACCAGACCTGCCGGGATGAGGAAACCCCATCTAAAGCCTTGTACCACGTAATCTACTTCTGCCCTGTTAGGGTGCTCACGTAGTGCCCTTTCTAACCGGTCAATTCTGACTGGTGTCGGCCCCTTTTGTAGGGCCAGCACCAGGGGGTGGTCCCTGTCCTCCCTTTCTGTTTCCTCCTCCCTGTCCGTAACGCCCTTGACCACCCTTCTGCCTAGTTCTGTAGCAGTTAAGTGCCGGGTGCCCCCCCCCAACTGGAACACCCATGGCGAAATCTACAAGCGGCCCGACTGCATCAACCCGACCTGTTGTATTCCCAGCATGGTCTGGTGTTAAGGGGATGGGAGAATCTATGACAGGATAGCCAGACACTGACCCCAGCCACCCTCAAACCCTCAGGCACGCATCCCCAGAGATGGTAGCTTCACACAGTTTTTCAGGTTTGCTCAGTAGCTAGGGTATGCCCGTCAGGATAGTAGTTTGGCCCTTGAAATCCACGAGGGATTAGGTCTGTATCATCATAGGGTGCCAAGCAACCAGTGTCAGAGTGCTCCTTCACCACCATCACCCACCACACACATACCACAGGCACCCCAGGGGGATGGAAGGTTACTGCGAGGAGTGGGGACTGAAGGGTAGGGGTCCCAGGTTAGTGAGGAGAAGGAAGGGCTCACTCTCGCAGGAATAGAGGGGGGCAGGACTCCCCAGGGTGGGGGGGAGTGCTGACTTGTGCTGTTCACTCCTCACCCAAAACACTGTCCACCAAGCTCATTGATGTAGGGAAAAGGGGGCAGGAACACTCACATGACTTTCAGTTCACCGAAGCACTCCACCAGCCAAGCAGGGTAAGGGGGAAAAGGCAAGGGCAAGGTCCACAATCCACGATCCTTGACTCTCTCTCTCTCTCTCTCTCTCTCTCTCAGCGCTCCGGGGGACAGTCTAACACAGATCACCAGCGCTGTGTGTCTCACAGCGATGGCATTTAAGGCTGAGGCCATGCCCCCTCTATATGTCTGGAGCCGTGCTGAGCTGCGAAGCATCAATGGCCCTGCCCCTGCGTTCTGTATGGCATCAGGGGGTGGTACCTGGCTCCCTTTTGTTGTGGTGGTTGCCCAGCGACCACCAAGTCCGAGTCTGCGCTGGCGGGGGGGTCAGGCGGCCCTGCAGCAGGCTTTGGTGTTGGGGTTTGTGGTGCTGGGACCTTCAGCTGTGGCTGCTGTCAGCATTATGGAGCCTGGAGGCAGACCTGGACAGTACCCCTCTCTCGAGCCCCCCGCCCAAGGGTCCAGGAAGGCCCGGGTTTCTCAGGGTACCAGAGATGAAAAAGCCAGGTCAAATGAGGTGCAGTTACGTGGGCGGCCAGTTCCCAAGAGCGGTCATCAGGGCCTACCCAGCCCAGTCCACTAAATAATGAAGACAGCTATGGAGGCGTCGTGAGTTGAGAATAGGACGAACCTCATAGCTGGTGTCTCTCGGTGGTACTAATGGGGCTGACGGAATGGGCTCTGGGGCTATCGCAGGTGGCTGTGCTTTTTTGAGAAGGGAGGCATGAAACGTGGGGTGTATTCGCAGTCGTGGGGGGAACTGAATCTGGAATGTAACTTCATTGATTTGTCGAAGGATAGGAAATGGTCCAATGTATCGGTCGTCTAGTTTTCGTGCGGGATGTAGGGAAGGGTAATGGCATCGATCCAGCCAGAAATAATCCCCTGGTTGCAGGGGTTCTACAGGATGGCGATGCTGGTAGGTGTATCTTTTGTATTGCTGGCGAGAGACAGTGAGTGTAGCCTTAGAGTGGCAGTGGACTTGATGAAGATGTTGTAGAAGTCTTCCGGCTGCAGGGACTTGCACAGTGGAGAGGTTAGGGGTACAACTTTGGGGGTGGTAGCCATAAGATACGTAAAAGGAAGACTTACTGAGGGAGGCATTGGGGGTATTGTTATGTGCGAATTCTGCGAGCGGGAGCCACGTATATCAGTCATCTTGGAGGTAGTTTATGTAGCAGCGCAAATAATGTTCAAAGTCTTGGTTGACTCACTCCACTTGCCCGTTTGCCTGCAGATGATATGCTGTGGTTGGACTTAATTGAACCTGCAGAGTCTTAAAAAAGGCCTGCCAAAAACAGGAAACAAACTGCGAGCCCCGATCGCTTATGATTCCTAGTGGTCATCCATGTAAGCGAACAATGTGGCGAATAAATAACAAGGCTGTCGGTTGAGCAGTAGGAAGGCCCTTGCAGGCAATGAAATTAGCCATCTTTGTGAAATGATCCACTACAACACACACCGTGGTGTATCCGCGAGACGGGGGAAGGTCGACAATGAAATCTATGCCAATTCACTGCCATGGGCCCTTGGGGGGCGGGGTTAGTGACTTGTAGTAGTCCTTGGGGGACTTGTCTTGAGATTTTCATACGGGCACATGTGGTACAATCAGTCACATGTTGTCGCACGTCTTGTGCGAGTGATGGCCTCCAGAAGGTTCGAGAAATTAGGCGACAAGTCCGGTTGCGCCCAGGATGCCCTGCCAATGGGGCATCATGGTGGGCCCAAAGAATCTGGGATCAGCAGGAAGGGGGAACGACTATGTGCTCCTACCGTTTCAGAAGGCCTTGGTCTTCTACATAGACTGGATCTGTCATTGGCAATAGCTCTTGTGTGGTTGCACGCACTAATTGTTCTGGTGTTACACAGGTCATGGCGAAGACCTTAGCATCTAGAATAGCCCCTTTTGGGGGTTTATCTTCATCCTGTGTTTCGTGATAGCAAGATAATGCATCCGCAAGGGTATTAAGTTTTCCTGGACGATAACGAATTACAAAGGTGAAACGTGCAAAAAATAAGGCCCAGCGTGCATGCCTGGCATTAGCGATGTGGGCTGTTTGCAAAAAGGTCAGGTTTTTGTGGTCTGTCACCACCATGACGGGATGTCTTGCTCCTTCTAAATAATGCTGCCAGGTTTTGAATGCCGCTTTAATAGCCAACGTTTCTCGGTCAAATATTGTGTAATTTTGTTCGTCGGGGGTGAGTTGGTGTGAATAATAAGCACAGGGTAATCCTCGATCACCCGTGGGACTTGGTTGCGATAGTATGGCTCCCAAGGCCTTGTTGGAAGCATCCATCTCTACTTGAAAGGGTTGGTTGAAGTCAGGATGTCGGAGTAGAGGGGCCAACATAAAGGCTTGCTTCAATCGGGCAAAACTATGTTGTTGCTCACGTCCGCAGACAAACTCTTGATGCTTTTTTAGTAACTGAGTCAAGGGAGTCGTAAGTTATACATAATGAGGAATGTAGTGGTGGTAGTAATTGACACTGCCCAGCAATCTTTGTAAGGGTTTCACGACCTTTGGTGGGGGCCAGTGGCAGATAGGTTCTAACTTAGAGGATCCATCAGGATCCCGGCTGGCGTGATAATAAACCCATGAAAGTCTATGGAGGTGAGGTAAAACGCGCACTTTTCTAATTTGCAGAACAACTGATGGGTTCGGAGCCATTGGAGAATGCGGCGAATGTGGGTGATGTGTTGCTCAAGGGTAGCTGAGTATATCAAAATGTCATCAAGATACGCGATGACAAAGACGTCGAGAAGGTCACGAAAAATATCATTTATAAAATGCTGAAAGGTGGCAGGAGCATTTGCCAATCCAAATGGCATCACAAGGTATTCAAAGTGCCCATAGTGGGTACGGAAGGCCGTTTTCCACTCGTCCCCCTGTCGAACTCGAAGGAGGTTGTAGGCTCCCCGGAGGGCAAGTTTCGTGAAAATATGAGCCTCCTGGAGGCGGTTTAAGAGTTCGGAATCAGGAATTAAAGGTAGGGGGGTATCGGTTTTTAATAGTCACATTGTTTAGACCACGATAGTCGAAATAGGGACAAAGGCCTCCGTCCTTTTTGGGCACAAAGAATATCGGCTCCCCTGCCAGTGAGCAAGAGTGGCGAATAAAGCCATTGCGTAAGGCCTCATCCAAGTAGAGGTGGAGATGTTCGAGTTCTGGCATAGAAAGGGCATAGATACGCCCGAACAGGGGTTCGGCTCCCAGCTGAAGATCAATGGGACAATCATATGGCTGATGCGGTGGCAGGGTAGCTGCGGATTGCTTGCTGAACACATCTTGGTAGGACTGGTACTCCCTGGGAAGGCTCTGAAGCTTCGTCTCTGGAGGGGCTGGAATGGTGGCTGTCAGTTGTTGCGCCGGAGAGGCTTGCAAGCAATGATGCTGACAGTATTCAGAGTTTAATTGCAGTTGATGTTGGGCCCATACTATGCGAGGGTTGTGTTTTTACAACTATGGGAACCCCAAGACCACAGGAAACAATGGAGCACATCCAACGTCAAAGACCAGGGCTTCTTGATGTTTACCAATGGTACGTTCTAGAGGCCTGGTTTGGGTAGTGATTGGTCCTGAGATCAAGGGCGACCCATCGATAGCGTGCACTGGTTCGGACGCGGGCTTGAGTTCCGTTGGAAGTTTATGGGCGTTTGCTAGACCTAGGTCCAGGAAATTACTGGAGGCCCCATAATCAATTAAGGCCCACACTACGAGAGAACAATGGGGGGAAACCAAGATAGTCAAAGGAACACGGAAGTGGGTGTCCTTCAGCAAGCATACCAGGGATTTGGTACTTACTGCTGAGGTGGCCCCTGTGCACCTCAGCCGGTGGAGTTTCCCAACTGTTGGTGTTGTGTGGCTAAATTCGGGCATGCTTGAATGAAGTGGTTCGTATCACCACAGTAAAAACATGCACGGGCCTTCTGTTGCTTTCCCTTTCTTCCCGGGTAAGGAGTCTGCGAGCTGCTCCTAGTTACATGGGCTCCGCTTCTCCAGCTCTCGCAGCCTCTCCGCCAGGGTTAAAGGCTAGTGTAGTACGAGAGACAAAGGGGCGACCCCCTTGTCCTCATTCCTGTCACCTTTCCACCAACCGCTCCTCGATCTGTAGGGTAAGGGTGGCTAGTTTCCTGCATGTCTCTGGTAGGGTAGTGAAGGCTAACTGGTCCTTTAAATCCTCATTGAGCCCTCGCCAAAACAGGACCTTAAGCACGTCTTCCGGCCAGTGTAGTTCAAGGGATAGTTGTTGAAAGCGGATGACATACTCCAGCACCCCGCCTTTCCCTTGTTTTAGGGACATTATCTGCGTCTGGGCATCCCTAGCCCGGTGGGGATGGTCAAAGAGGGTGGTGAATTCTTCAATTAAATTTGCATAGTTAGTTACCTTTGTCCTTTAACAATGAAGCAGCCCAGTTTAAGGCAATGCCTCCTAAATTTCCAATAAGAAAAGCAACCTTTAGATCATCGGTGTGGTAAGTAGGTGGCCCTTGGAAAGCTGCCTCTGCTGAACCGTGCCACGATGTGCGGAATAGGGGTTTCCATCGGTAAAAGCTGCCACGGCGGTATGCCGCTACAGCCCTAGTCTGGAGCCACGCTGAGTGTCGAAGTGTCGATGGCCCTGCCCCTGCATTCTGCGCGGCATTGGGGGGGTGGCGCCTGGGCTCTCGTTTGTTGTGACGGTTGCCCAGCGACCTCCAAGTTCGAGTTTGCACTGGCGGGGGGGGGAGTCAGGTGGCCCTGCAGCGGCTTTGGTGTTGGGATTTGTGGCGTTGGGGCCTCCTGCTGCGGCTGCTGTCGGTGTTGTGGGGCCCAGAGACGGACCCTGACAGCCGGGGCCCCCGGTGCCCCTTTTTGGCTATCTCCATGAAATGGCTCATTCACTGGTGCTACTCCACCTCGCACCAGCGCGTGGCCACTATCAGATTGTGTTGCACTGGAGACGTCTATCATACATTCCAGCCATAAATCCAGTGCAATTAAATCCCAACAAAATCCGGGCATGGTTGCTGCCCTATGACTAAACCTTTCATCATAGCACAACCACGTCCTTGCCGGTCCCGCTCCATATGCCCTACGTACTATATCTGCATATTTATGGAGCTCCAGAGCTCGCCCCAGGTTTGCTTGTAATATCACCCCCATGTATACTGAAAATGCAGCAGTCCAGTTCACCCAGTTCCGGTCTGCTTTTGGACGCCGAAATTTTTCTTTATCTTTCCCCTCCTTCTGCTCCGAGTGATCCTCTATTGGATCACTGAACAACAGAGCGTAAAGATCAACATATTCCCATTTCCAAATCTTCTCCTTTGTGGCTTGAAGTAAATGTTCTCCGAATAGGGCAACTACATCTGGAATAGCACCCCCCCGGTGGAGGGGGAGGACAGCTCACCACTTCTGCTGATATTCCTGCGTCCCCTTGTACCGTTCTTCCCTTTGACATGGGTGGGCCTGTACCTACATTACTTACTGGGCCTGTACCTACGTTACTTACCGGACTCGTGTGCTCATTCCCTCCACTCTGGAGCGTCGCTACTGTGCCAATCCTTGGTGGACCGGCCAGCGCCACCCACACCCAGACGCTATTCCAGCACATTAACTGGGTGCCACTGAGCTGGGTTCCTTGGCTGGGACCTGCCCCCAACTGCCCCCCCGGAACACTCCCCGGGGCTCCCTGGGTGGCCAGAAACCCAGAGAATTGGGGTGTTGGTAATACCCTCACCATGTGATCCCCTATCAGTTGTCCTAACGCAGCCGGTTCTTCCCTCTTCCTGACTGCATCAGCCCGGCCCTCTCGCTGTGGAGGAAGGAAGATTGAGCAGGAGGGATAAAACCAAAAAATAACAACTAAATCTATCTAAGGTAAGCTAAATAAATGATAATATGGAAGTAGATGGGTTGGATGGGTGAAATGGAAGGAGGATTGCAATGGATTGAGGAGAACAAAAACTGCTGGGAGAGAGGGAGCCTTCTGAAAAGCCTGCTGTTCAGGAACAGTGACTAGCTCCGAAGGTACTGGGAAGGGGGGAGGCAGACAGTTTTGTTTCTTGTTGCGCCCGCCTCACCGCAAGCCCCATTGGCTCAGTGCAGCCTAGCCCGTGGCCTAATCGCAGACTGCCAAGCCAGTGGTCTGAGGCAAAAACGGATGGTGATTTGGCAGGCTGGCTGCTACTCCAAGTCAGTCTCCACCCTCCACCCCTGGTGCCTGGAAGTCTATTCCGTGCTGAGTCAGATGACTTACCCTTCCCTGCTATGTTTGGCCTTCCAGTGACCTGACAGTAGACCATGTTTTAGCCACTCGAACTCAACCGAACGCAATCCGAACTGACCGAAATGTTCGGCCATTTCTGCGTTCGGAGTTCGGCATGTTCGGATTCGGGTTCAAGTTCTGGTTCGGTGGTCCGAACTGGTTAAGTTCAGGCCGAACACCAAACGTCCGAACCACGTTCGCCCATCCCTAGTGGGCAATTCTCACTCCCTGATTCCTGGGTAGCTACCTCCGCCCTTGTTGCCCCGCTTGGGCCTTGCGGAGGAAGGGGTTGCCCCACCTTCTTCCATCCCATCCAACCGTGAGGGCCGTTGTATGGTACGGCACGGCACAGCACCTCAGGGTACCCCTGATCCCGATACCGTGCTGGCAGTGTCACCACCCTGTCGTCCCACCGGCACCCTGTTTGTTTGCGAGGGGGGGTAATCCCTGCCTCCCCTGGATGATTCCTGCCATCGATGCTGGTCGTGGGTTCTTCCTTGCTGGCCGGGGCTAACTCCTCTCCCCTGCATCTCGTGCCGGGCTTGGGACCCGGGCCCTTTGTCCTGTGCTGGTGAGAGGTTACGTGCCCGTATCTGGGCTTCGCATGCTTCTAACCATGCGAGCATCTCTGACCTGGGTGGCGGGGCCTCTCCTCCCTGAGTTCTATCGCCCCCGCCTGTCTCATTGCTCTGGGGTCGATCCCTGTTTGCGGTGGGCGCCTTCCTCTTCTCTGTCTTCTTCTTAGTCTTCCCCATAGCAAGGCAAGTCCGCGTGGGAAACCCCTCCTGCATGGGCTGGGCTCTGAACTCAGCAGCAAGCCGTACCTGCTGCTGACTCATTTGCCTCAGTCCTTGCAATGCCGCTCCCGAGCGGCTCACAGGCAGTCCACCCCTCCTAATGGGTGGGCCTCCTACTCCATGCGGTGCATCACTGTGCACGCATTCCATGGATGGTTGCCCCAGCAACCCAGAAGGCGTGCAGCCTAGGCTTCCTTGTTAGCCTCCCTGCAGCGACCCCGCCCTGTGCCGCCTTCGCTTAGCGGGGTGCGACAATTTTCCTGTCGCCGGCATTGCGCCAGCGAAGGGGACTTGTCTGACACACCAATTGCCTCCAAACCAGCCATGACTTGGTTTACCCATTCATAGACTCCAGTGCCCATCACTCAGTCCCAGAGTCTGCCAGTCCAGAAGTGTAAATTCACTGTCACCTGAACCTTTAACCCTGCTCCAGTGGCTTGAAAAAACTGACGTTAATTGTATCTGGGGTGTTTTTTCTACCCTCATCCTCAGCACTGATTTCTGGTGGAATGTATAAATGAACATGAAATATGATGGAGTTAAAAAACTACCCAAGTTGAAAAAACCTGGGGTTAAAAAAATACTCCATGGCAAAATGTATTGGGATAGTTTTTTGCTGCTGGGTTTTTTTGGTGGTTTTTTTGGTTTTTTATCAATTATATTTATTAATTTTCAAAAAAGGAAGAAGATACACTACAGAAAATAAAAGCCAAATAGGTTGCTCTGCTGGGATTGTGGCCCAAAGAACTGGAAAAAAATTCCAATACCTCCACATGTAAGACAATGTTTTTGGCTGCTGTCCATTGTATTGTATGTAAACGGAAGGTACCTGAAGGCCCGTCGATTATGGACTGGATTAGCAGACTATGGTTTGTACTGTCCATGGACAGGATCGCTGCAGGATTACAAGAGAAGCTCGAGGATTTCTACACTACAGGGATGCCAGGCTGGAATCTAATCAAAGGGAATACTGAAGTGGAAAAGGCTGATCTCTATAAACTTACAGTCTATATAAGAAAATTTCGTCCTGGGTCTGCCTGCTTGGACTTAGTTGCAGAATGTACGTGTGTTTTGTTTTTTGATAAGTTTAAACTGCCTCAGTGGTTTTCTGTTTGGAAGGTTAGTTTGTGTGTATTGCAGCATAAATGGCACCTGTAGGTGGGTGTGCTCCTCCACCTTACTCCAGACACCCTTCCAGAAACCCTCAATAACCTCGCACTCCCACCAGTGGTAAATATAGGGTCCTACCTGACCGCATCCCCGCCAACACAACTCACTATACCCCCTGTTTGCATTATGTATGGAGAGCGGTGTCAATTAAAATCTGAAAACTAGTTTAATTTGGGGCTCTCTAACCATGAGGGATTTGGCACACTTCTGTGTGTGCAACCAGACTTGCGCCATTGATTCCTTTGTGAACACAAATCCTAAGTCATCTGCCCATTTATGTATGTATCCTGCATCAGGATGATGAAATGTGCTACGGATAGTCCGATACAGTCGAGAAATCACTTTACGTAGTGGAGCATAATTAAACAACTCTGTCTCCAAAGTGTGTGGGGCCCTTGTCAAGTGTACTTTATTCGGTGGGTGCGTCAGGTAGCTGTGTATTTTTAAGTATAGCTATCCATCTACTGGCTCTTGACATTTAGTTTGTAATGCGTCTTTCGTTAGTATGTCCTCTCCAACAAAAAAGTGTCTGACCTGCCACAATCCCTTTTTTTCCATCGTTCCAACGCCTCTTTCTCCTTCTTGCTTAGGGATAGGGCCTCACATATGATCCGTTTATGTGGTAATTTGCCTTGACAGACATCTAATTTATTTTGACATCTCTTCCATATTCTCAATGCAGTGCCTATGAAAGGATGTTGCAGACCCCTTGTGTTTGGCTCATGCTTGGGCGAGTCATCTGTCAGTAAATTTCTAAATGAGTTTGGGAGTATAAATTGTTTTTCTAACTCTACCCATAAGAAATCCCTACCTTCTTCGTACCACAGTTTTATTCCCCTCAGAATCGATGCCCAGTAGTAGTATTTCACATTGGGCAGATTCAGGCCTCCCGACTCCGTTGGGGTCAGCATTATAGAATGGTTTTGGATTATTTTTTTAAGGTAAATGGTAAACAAATTTCTTTTGAGTTTATTGTGTACCTGGGTCCAGGTGACAATGTCCTAAAAGGGCAAAGCTGGAGAGCCACTAACTTGCAAGTTTTTGTAAGAGATGTGCACCCAGGATAGAAAACTACCCCCAGAAAATAGAGTAGGGTTTAAGTTCCTTCCCCCCACCCTTCCTCCTACAAGGATGCTTTGATCACCTCTGCCAGCAATGGCCCCACCATCTCCCTGCTGGCCCTAGCCATCCAGGAGGGGCAAGGGTCCAGTTCACACGTTGTGGCTTGCACAGACCCAAGCACATCTGCCGCCTCAGCAGGCATTGTCAACTGGAACTGATCCCATAAACACTGACCAGACAGGGTATTTCTTACATCTGGCTCTGCCATTGCTTCTGAAAGGGCAGCATTTAAGTCATGTTCAATCTGAGCAATTTTTGTCTGCAAAGTATGCCATAAACATGTCACAGTGGGACCCAGAAGGCTTCGGGTTCAGGTGAAGACAGGCTGGACTGACCAAACCCCTCACCACCCAGAAAAGCTGTTCCGGACGTGACTTCGCAGACACTATGAGTGCAGCAAAGAGCCCCTTCTTTGCTGCCTGCAAAGCCACGGCATAGCTTTTCAAAAACAGTCTATGCAGCAGTTAGTTGTCTTCATCATGAGTACAGTGCCACCATCACGCCAACTGCCTTCCCTCACATTTCAGCCACCCATGTCCTCCATAAACCACGGGGACCTGCAATGCTGAAACCTGGGGAGTGGATGCCTGTGAGCCACCTGATAGATAGCCCCGGCCAACCAATCATTCCAAAAGGTCACAAGGACATTGATGGAGTGGTCGCTGATGTCCAAATGTAGATCCTGCCAGAGCAGCCTGGAACACTAAGGGTGCCATCAGCCTTGGTGGGTGGACCATCCTAATAGGTCCTACACCCCTCAACTCCAGTAGGCATGTTGGAATGAAAGCCTGCAGGAGGTAATGATCTAAGTAAGGATGAACCAACAACACTCCTCCACCATCGGATCCCCTACATGAAAGACAGTACAGAACAGCAGGTCCAGAGTATGACCCCCCTCATACATTGGGACCACTATAATTTGGGATAGGCCCATGGTTGCCATGGCGGCCATGAACTCCAGCTCTGCACCATGCAACCTGGTCTTGGCGTGGATGTTAAAATCCCCCCAAGATAAGCTTCAGGGACTGCAAGACCAACTCTGTGACTAGGGCTGTTAGAGCTGTCAGGTAACGTGCTGAACAGTGGGGTACACGGTACCCCAGTAGGATCCCCACTCTGTCCTGAGCCAAATCAAACACCAGATGGAGGCCCTCTATCCTGGCTTCAGTCTGCACCAAAAACCTCACAGCAGTGAAACTATCCCTAAAAACAATGGCTACAGCATGCCCCTGTCCCTCCAGCCTGGACTGGTGCTGTACAGAGTACACAGCCAGAATGAGCTCAGTCAGAATCAGCTCCGACTTAGTATCCAGCCAGGTCTCCGTAATACACACAATGTCAAAAGACCAATCCAGGACTGAGTACGAGATTGTAGATGATTTATTGACTACTGACCTTGTGTTCAGCAGCATCAGTGACAGACCGGGGCCCCCTGAACCCTTAGCCTACATACCTGTCCTCCATACTCCAGCCCGTGCACTTCTCTCCTCCTCTGTCCCTTCTCTCACCCTTCCACACCTTCCCTGCTTCCCTAAGCGCCTTCGTCCTAGGGGCAGGGACCGTGTCTATTTTATTACTTTGTAAAGTGCCAGGTACACTGCTGGCGCTATATAAATGTTTGTTAATAATAATAATAGTTATTTAGGTGTGTTTAGTTGACTGTGCATTGGTTTTGGTGTGTCTGTGTCCTAGATGTAAATAAATCATCTTTGTGTGCAATAGTTTAACTATCAGGACAGAAAGAATTTCTCAAATAATTTTATCCCATGGTTTGGGATTCCTTTGCCTAGTAACAATGGCAAACAGACTATACAAAAAACTGACAAGGCCCTGAGGATCCAGCAGAACCTTTACTGCTCAGACCACTTTCATTTTGCAAGGAGCAGTAAGAAAAATTGCCATTTTAACAAATATTTCATAAAGCAAACCTCAATTGGTTAAGGACTTTGCCTTTAACCCTTCTGCGTATGACATCATCCTGTCTTAAGAGACTGGTATACAAATCCTGATGGGAAGACCCATAAACCTCTACCACCATAATTGAAATGAACATTAATTTGACTGATAAAACTGTGCTGTCTTAATACCAAGCACTAATGAAGTGTGTCAAGACTTTTGCTCATAGATCCAAGAAGCCCTTTCCCAGGAACCTCGTGAGAACTGTCACAACCTGCAGCCTGGTGACGAGGTCCCCATTGAAAGCCACCAAAGAAACAACAGCCTTGAAGCTGCGTTGGTGAATCTTTCCAAATACTTTTTGCAACCAACACAGACACTAAGTTCCAGGCACCTTCTTCCTGGATTCACACCTCCCATTGCAAAAGAACCTCTGCACCTGTAGAAATAAGGTCAGAGGGGCAGGGTAATGTGCTAGTAACCTCTTCCCTGTCACCCATACAGAAAAGGGTTTGCCACTACAGAGCGAAGAGAATTTGCAACTACGCAGAAAGGAAAAGATGTGACCACCTTAGAAGTGGAGAAAAAGACTCTTAGGCGATTTTCCTACTGGATCCAGCTCTTTGTTTTCTTACAGGTCTGCATCATCACTGCCACCACTGTTGTTTGGCTTGCTCAAGAAAATAAAAGAACTTTGCACACTGACATGCTAATACATGGACACATACACACTACTAATAAATGCCTAGTGCAGTGTTAATGGTTTTGTTACCACTGAATAGCTGTAATGTTTTTGTGTGTGTTTAAATGTTAAATTTGGGTCCATTTACCCTTGTGCTTTTGAAAAAATATTTTCTTCCTGTAGTATTAAATGCCTCTCAAATAGTGTAAATTAAATGCCTCTCAAATAGTGTAAAAGGTGACCACTCTATTTCCAGGCACTGGACTAACATGGACTAGTATAGGCTACCATAATACTGAATACATTCACCTGGCCCATAAAGTGCAGGGAGAAGATTGGTTTTCAGTCCAATAGGTCTGTGGGGAAAAATATGTGCCTAAGGAAGGGGTCAAGGTAGGGTACAGCATTTGTAACTACACATTCACCATAAATTCCACTGGATATATGGCTTTAAATGGAAGCTCCTTCAGTGAATTCCAGTTATTATGGACTTCACATTATGCAATCCTCTTTGTCCTATATGACTGAACACATTGCCCTGATTGGACATTATTCAATTGTGAAAACAAGACCTATAAGAAATTGCCCCTGGTGGGAGGGATCTGGTTTTGTTGGAACTATTGTCCCTGTCATTAAATACCTGCCCACCCTTCATCAGGACAAACTGAATAACCAAAGGGAGATCACGGAGACCCAAAATATTGGGGTATCACAATACTGGCCACTGGAGTTGCCTTCTCTATAGAAATAAAAAACATGACTAGGGTATTAAAAACTGTTGCTAATGCCACATCCCTAGGCTTTAAGGACATAGTCAATGCCAGACCCCTAGGTGTCATCCTAGTCAGCAAGGGGGGTGAATGTACTTTGATTGAAAAAGAATGCTGTGTTTACATCTCAGACAAAAACAAAAATGTGATATTTATGAAAATAAAAACAGGTTTAAATAATGAAAAATGAAAACAAAAAATGACATGGTCCCCTAGTGCTCACCTCTACCAGCTAGCAACTCAACCACTGGACTAGCCTGACTCCTACAGCTGAATATAAAACAGGAGTTGTCGCGATTTGGTCTATGTGATGACCAGTGCTGGGGTCAGAGCAGGAAGGTAATTAATGGGGGGGGGGGAGAAATCCAGTTTTCTAACCCTGAAATGGCCAATATCCACTTTTTCCTGGTCTCAGGTTCACATTCCTACTAAGAACATTTCCTGGGACTCGGCCCCCTCTTTGAATTTGTCAGGGCTTAACCCTGGAAGCTTCCTGGAACAGAGATTATAGAAACAACATATGCAGAACACATGTAACATACATGTCCCTGGTGTGAGCACACTATATTCATGTTGCTGCCCGAGAGCCCCTGGACACTAACATCTCCCCCGTGTTGGAGCAGGGAGGAGGTGGGGTCAGGGACTCCCTCTTAGTGGAAGGGAGGATCCGGATCACAACTTAGGCAGCGTGCTGCTCAGCAGCACCGCAGGCACGCGTCATAGGCCATGTGTCAAAGGGACCTTTGGCATGGTCCTTCGGTGGTTGCCAGGGGAGTTTGGGTTGTTTAATTGATTGGTGGGCATTTTTACTGGACTGTGCTTGTGAAGAAGGGCTGGTTAATTGCAGGGTTTGGGGAGATAAGGGTTGATGGGTTTCTTTATTGGTGGTGTTTTTTAGGGGGGAAGGGGGTAGGGATATGCCCGCTGGTGAGAGCAGTGGGTGTGGTCCAGAAGGGGGGGTGGATGTGCCCCCTGATGAGAGAGAGGATCTTGGGGGGTTATAGGGCATCTGCTTTGTTGAGCAGGGGGGTGGTTGGGGGCTTTCCTGTGAGAGGGGGGAAGGGAAAAGTAGGGGGGAGGGTGTTCTCCTCCACCATCCTCATAGCAGAGCCAGCTTGCAGTGGGGATGGGGGTGTGTGCCGGGGGCCCCACAGTGATAGAGGTCATCATGGGACATTGGAACTATGGTCCTCCGTGAAAATGTTGTCATTGGGTAGCGAGGGACAGGTTGTTGGTGCCTGTCCCTCGCTTGACAGGTGGTTGGTGCCTGTCCCTCACTTGACAGGTGGTTGGTGCCTGTCCCTCACTTGGGGACAAGGGGTCTAACATTCATGAAGATGCGAGGTCTCAAGTGCACGTACTTGGCTTGGTTACGATGAGAATGACAGCAGGCAGGTCCATGTTGCAAGGATAAGGGTAAAC
>QEPC01015474.1:437946-452743 GCA_003113815.1 Sphenodon punctatus | reverse complement strand
GGGGGGGTGATTTTTAATCCCCCACCTATATATTTATTTATGATTATACACTGCCCTGTTTTATTGATATATTTTATATTTGTATTTTAAATGTTTTAAAACTGTTTTTACTGTTGTTAACCGCCCCGAGCTGCATTGCAGGATGGGGCGGTATAAAAATCTATGAAAATAAAATAAAAAAATAAATAAATAATAAATATAATCATTTTGAAAATTGGTACACCAAGTGCACTCCATTGGGGGTACAATCTCCCCAAGTTTCATCAGAATTGAATAAAAATCAAAAAAGGTATAGCCGGAAATACGTTTTCCATTATTCCCTTTATTTAAAAAACAAAAAGTATTTTTTGTTTCTATTTTAATTATTTTTATTTATCATTTTTGTTATTGCAGTAACAATAATGAAAACTACAGTTTTTGTTATCATTATTGTAATAACAAAAATGACATGCATACCCCTACTTCTGTTTGTGGCCCTTATCCACGGTGCTAGCAGACTTTGCCTTGTGATGGGGCTGGCCAGAGCTTTACAGATGTGGTAGCGCACATTAGCCCAGATTAGCATGACTGGGTAAGCTTTAGCCCACACCTTGTTGCTGACCGTTTCCAGATGATCCATTTGGTAGCAACTGGTCGCCCATCCTGTGGTGGGAGTGAGCAAACATCTGGTGACCACCAACAGATGGGCAGGTGACTTGAAGGCCACTGTGGGCTACTGTCTTCATTTTCACCCAGTGAAGCTAGAAGACCTTGTTATGTTAGCATACTTCTCTAGCATCTCTGTAAAACTGAAAATATTTAAGATGGAATTTGGCATGTTGGGAGCTGGTATTCCCACATGAAATTATATAAAGCATCAGCATGCTAAAATAAAGGCTAGCACTTTATACCTACAAGGATGTATTTGACAGAATGGGAGCAACTGAATTGCAACAAATGATGGGTTGGTCAGAGAGCCTTATTCCCCCTTCCCCTGACCAACATTCCTTGTCATAGGGGTATGGCAATATTAATTGATAAAAAGTTGTCTGTTTCATTAAAGAGCCATCAAGAGAAGAAGCTGATTTATTTTTGTAGAAGTAATACTATTTGGAGTAGTGTGTGTTATGATTATAGATAAAACCCAGGTGTAAAAGCTCCAGTCTTTTCCTCTAATGAGCTTCCCACCATCACTTTCACCATGTAAATAGGAAGAACACTGTTTAGAGACACTGGAAATTTTCCAAAGGCAGATCTGAGTAAAAGTGACCAAGACAAAAAATTAGTTCTATGTATGCCTGGCTTTCTTTTAAGTAAAAGAATCCATCTCCCGCCCCCAACCCACGCCACATAGACCCTCCCTGTCCTCCCCATCTCCTTCTCCGAGAGCCTAGTGAAATAATAAGGTCTTATACAGCCACCAGAAGGTGAGCAGATCCAAGCAGAAATAGGCCTCCTCCAGGAGGGAGTTCTGCAGCAGCGGCATGACCACTGAGAACACCCTCCTCATAGTGGCCATCTGCCAGTAATGGGGGACCTCAAGAAGAGCGCTCCCAGAAAACTGCAGAGGCTGGCTTAGGGCCCAGGAAATGGGGCAGTCCTTTAGATAAGTGGGGCCCAGACTGTGTAGGGCTTTAAAAGTTAAAATCAGCACTTTGAATTAGGGCCTGGAAGACTATTGGCAACGCGCACAGAACTGGAGTTATATGCTCATGCCCTCCTATCTCCATAAGGAAGACGGTTCGCGGCATTCTACACTAGCTGAAGCCTCTGGACCATCACCATGAAAGCCCCACGTAGAGTGCATTACAGTAGTCTAGTCTCGAGGTAATGAAAGCATGGATGATGGTGACAAGGTCAGAATTAAAAATATAGGGCCAGAGCCTTCTAACCAGATGTAATTGGCAGAAGGTGTCCCCAGCCACAGCTGCCACCTGGGCATCCAAGAGCAACTGCGTATCTAGGAGCATCGCCAGGCTCCAGACCTGAGAAACCAGAGGAGGGCAAACCCTATCTATGATGGACGTCCCCACCCCTCCCCCTGGGTCACTGGCTCCACCAGCATCACCTCTGTCTTGTCAGGATTCAGCTTCAATTGACTCACCCTCATCCAGTCCCCCACAGCTGCCAGACACTGGGAAAGCACCGAGACTGCCGGGCCTGGGTCAGATGAAAATAATAGACAGAGCTGAGTGTCATCAGCATATTGATGTCACCGCGCCCCAACACACACACACCCCGATCTTGCCCAGTGACTACATATACACATTGAACGGGAGAGGAGCCAGAATAGAACCCTGCAGCACTCCACAGAAGAGGCCCCAGGGAGATGATGAACATTCTCCCAGGACCACCTGCTGGGATCTCCCAGCTAGGAAAGATCGGAATCATTGAAGAACAGTCCCACTCACCCCAGCCAGATTTCGCAGGTGAGTAACCAACACCTCAAGGTAAACATTATCAAATGCCGCTGAAAGATCTAACAGAATCAGCACGGTCAAATTTCCCCTGTCCGATTCAGTCCAATCCAATTCCCTTGTCCAGTCTCAATGCCATAACCCAGAAATAAACCAGACTGCAACGAGTCTAGAAAACCAGTGTCATCCAGATGTGCCTGGAGCTGAGCCACCGCCAGCTCAATAACCTTCCATAAAAAGGGGAGGTTAGAGACAGGTTGATAGCTGGCAGGGGAATCAACGTTAAGTGAAGGCTTCCTGAGCAAAGACCGAATCAGAGCCTCCTTGAGGCAGTCCGGCAACCTGCCCTCCCACAGGGAGGTGTTGATTACCCCAGCCAGAAATGCCCTCAGTGTCTCCTGGTTGGTTTTCACCAACCAGGACAGGCATGCATCTAATTCACAAGTAGAGGAATTAGATCAATTTAGTGTATTGATAAATTTAGTGTATTGTTGTTGTATTTTTACTAAACAAAATTCTTTGTGGTTTTTGTTGCTGTAAGCTACCTTGAGTCTTTGGGGAAGGGTGGGGTATAAATTTTAATAAATAAATAAATAAATAAATAAATATTTTTGGTTGCATTTCTCTGCACCTTTTTGTGGCTTCCTTGCCCATCTATCTCTCTTCTTGCTCCCCCACTGGAGCATTCTCTGGTCTTTTCTCAGTGGAGCTTGGAGCTCTGATATTTTTAATTAATAATAATTAATAATAATTAATAATTGATCATTAATAATAATGAATAATTTTATAGCCCCTTCCCAAATGGCATTAAGAGGTGCTTCTGCCCAGGTGAAGTCAATTAGGGTCAAGCAGGTATGACTAGGGTGATGCCTTGCCAAGGGCCTGCTGCTGCAGAGACTTACAGCACACATCTCCCTAATGGCATTCACATAGTCTCAGTCTTAGATATTGATTAACAAAGAAATAGAGATGAATTGAAAGAGATGCATAAAAAAAATACACCAGTGGTTAGTTTACAATATGTGCTTGGGTTTTGAGTGAACCCAATTATGCCCCCAAATCAGGGGTTCTGGGGAGGGGTCCCAATATGAGCCACGAACTCTGATCCCTATTATGCGAATGGATTCTGCTGCTCCCTGCCCATTCCTGGCTGCCTGTGCAGGGAGCATGCAGTGATCCTTCTCCACCTGCAGGGTCTACCGCTGCTTCTACCCTGCAGCCTCCTGCCCTGATCTGCCCAGGGAGCCACAGGGAGTGACTGGGAACCCCGTGCCACCGTGCAAGCTAGAACTACCCCCCCATCCACATTCCCAACCACTTTCCAAACCCTACCCTCCCTGGTTCCCCAGGTCCACCTGCCTTTCTGTCAGCAGCCTGTGGACCCCCCCAGAAGGCCTTCCCTCCAAGCACCCCCATCCTCTGTCCTCCCCATTCACTAGGGATGGGCGAACAGATCGCGGTTCGTCCGTTCGGTTCGGCTGCATTCGGTTCGTCCGTTTGGTTCGGCCGTTCGGTTAGTTCGCCGGGTTTAGGTTCTGCCATTCGGTTCTGCCGTTCAGCCTTTTGGGAAATGTTATGAGTGTTTCTTTTGTTTTTTATATGGGTTTTTTGTTTTTATATGGGGTTTTTAATTTATTTTTTAATCTAATATTATATAAATCTATCTACACTAAATCTAACTGCTATTAACTATTCTAAATTCTATGAACTAAATGGATTATCTAATAAGTACACAGGCCTACTGCTACAAACACTAAAACTAAATCACTAACGCTATCTCTATCACTAAGCTAGCTCCTACAACTGTCTACTATCCCTAACCCCTCTCTCTCTCTCTCTGTCTCTCTGTGTATGTATATATATATATATATATATATATATATATATATATATATATATGGGGGAATCACAAACACAAGGTTTCAGTTTAAGGTTTAAGTTTCATTTCAGTACAAAACTGAAATGAAACTTAAAGCAATCTAATAATCCTACTCAATGCCTGCTGTTCAGGAACAGTGACTAGCTCAGAAGGTGTTGGGAAGGGGGGAGGCAGATAGTTTCATTTCTTGCAAGCCTCTTCACCCCTGGTGCCTGGAAGTCTGCTCCTCAGTGACTAGTACTACCTGTCCCTGTCACGTTTGACCTTACAGTGAACCTTTTTTTGCCAACTGAACTCACCCGAACGCGATCCGAACTGACCGAACTGTTCGGTCAGTTCGACGTTCGGAATTGAGTTCGGTTTGGCCAGTTCGTGTTCATGTTCGGGTTCAGATTCGGACGTCCGAACAGGCCGAGTTCGGCCCAAACTCTGAACTTCCGAACTGCGTTCGCCCATCCCTACCACTCACAGCAGCTCCTTCCCCAGCTCCTCAACATCCCTACACTCTGTCCTTCCCACTCACAGCAGCTCCTTCCACAGCTCCTCAGCACCCCCACACTCTGTGTTTCTCCCAGTACCCCCACCCTTCCCTTGATCCTCTTTGCTCCCCCCACTCTGCACCTACACCCACTAACCTAACTCTGCCCCAAACCAGCATCCAGCCCCATTCCCCCTCCCCAAACCCTTCCCAGTATGGGAGCACAGGGGGTACTGAGAGGGGGTAGGGGCAGATAGCACAGAAGATGAGGTTCTGGGGGTGAGGGGAGGGCTCAGGCTGCTGAGGGGTCTCGGTGACTGAGCGTCTAAATGGCAGATGAAACTTAATGTGGACAAATGCAAAGTGATGCACATAGTGAAAAACAATCCAAACTTTATGTACACACTGCTGGGTTCTAAATTAGGAGTTACCACTCAGGAAAAGGACTTTGGAGTCTTTGGGGCTGATCCCTTCCTCACGGGAGCAGTCACACGTGTACAACTGTGAAGTTTGTGCAGGTGCAATAGGCCTCATGGGATCAGCCGGCCCCACTATGGACAATACACTGAAATCCTCAGCTCAGTGTGTGACAGTGGTCAATAAAACAAACAATGTTAGGAATTATTGATACGGGGATAGAGAACAAAACTGAAAATATCACGCCACCATATCAATCTATGGTGTGACCACACCTTGGCTTTTGTGTGCAGTTCTGGTGGCCCCATCTCAAAAAATGTATAGTAGAAATAGAAAAGGTACAGAAAAGGGCAACAAAAATGATAAGGGGTATGGAACAGTTCCCTATGAAAGGAGGCTGGATAGATTGGGGCTCTTCAGGTTGGAGAAGAGATACGATCGAAGTTTTAAAAAATCATGAGTGGTGTGGAACAAGTTAATAGGGAACAGTTATTTACCCTCTCTAAGAGTACTAGAACTAGGGAATGCTCAATGAACCTAGCAGGTAGAAGATTTAAAACAAATAAAAGAAAGTATTTTTTCACTCAGCAAGCAATTAAGTTGTGGAATTTGTTGCCAGGAGATGTGGTCAAGACCAGTAGTATAGCTAAGTTTAAGAAGGTTGGATATTTTTTATTTTATTTATTTATTTTTCAATTTAATATGCCGCCCCTCCTGCCATCAGTATCACAATTAAATATCAATATAAAACATTTTTTAAAACTGCAAAAAGGAGGCCGACATTTAGCACCACAACCACCACACCCCCATCCCCCCTCCACCCTTTTACCCCTCTCCCCCACCAAACACCTGATGGAACAGCCAGGTCTTACAACTTTTCCTAAAAGAGGGGAAGTCCGGGGCCAGTCACGCCTCCACCGGAAGGGAGTTCCACAGCCATGGCGCGGCCACCAAGAATGCCCTCTTCTGTGTGGCCCCCCAGAAAGCTCGGAAGTCCTCGAGCAGGGCACCCACAGATGACCTCAGGGGTTGATTCAGCACTGGGGGGTGAGGCGGTCCCACAGGTAGGCAGGGCCTAGACCGTTTAGGGCTTTATAGGTCAAAACCAACACCTTGAAGTGGGTCCGGAACGCTATCGGCAGCCAGTTCAGAGCACAGAGCACTGGTGTTATGTGCTCCCGGCGGCCCAATCCCACCAAAAGACAGGCCACCGCATTCTGCACTAGCTGAAGCCTCCGAGCCGTTGTCATGGGTAGTGTCATGTAGAGCGTGTTACCATAGTCTAGTCTAGAGGGGATGAAAGCATGGATGAGGGTGGCTAGGTCAGAGTCTGAAAAGCCGCCACACCAGATGTAATTAGCAAAAGGCACTCCTCGCCACAGCCTCCACCTGGGCATCCAGACGGAGCTGCATGTCGAGGAGCACCCCCAGACTCCGCACCTGGGGAACCAACATGGGACAGACCCCGTTCACAACAGGAGCTATTACCCCCGTCGCCTTACCCACCAGCATCACCTCCGTCTTGTCAGGATTCAACCTCAGTTGGTTGACTCTCATCCAGTCCCCCACGGCCGTCAGACACCGGGTAAGCACCGAGACTGCAGGGCCTGGGTCTGTTGTAAAATAGAGGTACAGCTGAGTGTCATCCACATATTTATTTTGTTTTATTTATTTTCATAGATTTATACCCCGCCCCTCCTGCAAACAGCTCGGGGTGGCTTCGAGCAATAAAAACACATACAACCTGTATAAAACAATTTAAAACAAATCAGCAATACCAACCATATTAAAACAGGGCACGGGACCTCACTTAAAACAATAAATAAGGTAGGTGAGCTAAAACCCTCCCCCACCCTCCCCAAAGGCCTGGGTGAACAGCCAGGTTTTACAACTTCACCGAAATGTCAACAGGCTTGGGGCCAGGAGAGCTTCTTCTGGAAGGGAGTTCCAAAGGCGCGGCGCAGCCACCAAGAATGCCCTCTCCATTGTGATCCCCCGCTTAATGCGGGGGACCTCCAAGAAGGCACCCCCGGCAGACCGAAGGAACTGCTCTGGGGCGTGGAGCATGAGATGGTCCCTGAGGTATGAGGGGCCCAGACCGTGAAGGGCCTTATAGATCAACACTAAAACCTTGAACCTGGCTCGGCACGCTATCGGCAACCAGTGCAGAGTCCGGAGCACAGGTGTAATGTGCTCCCGGCGATCCGTCCCTGTAAGGAGATGGGCCGCCGCATTCTGCACTAGCTGCTGCCTCTGAACCAGGCACAAGGGAAGCCCCATGTAGAGCGCGTTGCAGTAGTCCAGCCTCGAGGTAACGAAGGCATGGATGAGGGAGGCTAGGTCCGGGCCAGAGACGTATGGACGCAGCTTCCACACCAGGTGCAACTGGCGGAAAGCCGCCTTCGCGACTAACTCCACCTGCCGCTCCAGGCACAGCTCTGCGTCCAGCACCACCCCCAGTCTCCGGACCTGCTGAGCTATAGGAGGGTGAACCCCCCCAATCAGGGGGACCACTACCTCCCTCGCTCTCCCCACCAACATCACCTCCATCTTAGCGGGGTTGAGCTTCAGTCTGCTCTGCCACGTCCATTCCGCCACGACCTCCCAACACTGGGACAGCAACGAGACAGCAGGGTCTGGATCAGTTGAAAAAGAAAGGTACAGCTGAGTGTCATCAGCATATTGGTGACATCGCACCCCAATCCCTCACAATACCTCCCCCAAGGGCTGCATATATACATTGAATAATAATGGAGACAGAATAAAACCCTGCAGAACGCCGCATAATAAAGCGCGGGGGCAAGATGTCTCCTCCCCCAGAACCACCCGCTGGCTTCTCCCCGAGAGGAATCAACAGAACCTTTCAAGAACAGTCCCATCCAGACCTCCCATGTCATGCAGCCATCTCAACAGCAACCCATGGTCCACGATATCAAAAGTGGCAGAGAGATCTAGCAGGATGAGAAATGTTGAACATCCTGCATCCATCTCCCAGCGGAGGTTGCCGACCAAAGCCACCAATGCTGTCTCAGTGCCATAGCCGGGACGGAACCCAGATTGAAACGGGTCCAGGAAACTGATGCTATCTAGATGCGCCTGGAGCTGGAGCACCACCGCCCGCTCAATAACCTTCCCTAAAAAGGGAAGGTTAGAGACAGGTCAGTAGCTGGCGAGCGCATCCACGTCCAATGATGGTTTCTTCAGCAGGGGGCACACCACCGCCTTCTTGGGGCTGGGCGACAACCTCCCCTGCTGCAAGGACGCATTCACCACCCTCGCCAGCACTGTCCCCAACATCTCTCTGGAGGCTTTCACCAGCCAGGACGGGCATGGATCGAGTTCACAACAGGTGGCCCTCACAGACTCCAGGACATCTGCCACATCGGCCGGCATCACTTCCTGAAACTCCCCCCACAAAGCTGGACCAGACGGGGCCTCCATCACCTCGCGCTCTCCCCCTACTGCCCCTAATCCAGCATCAAAGTCGCTCTGAATGCGAGCAATCTTGTCTGTGAAGTAGATGACAAACTCCTCACAGCGGACCTGGGACAAGTCCCCGTCCAGGCGGAGGGAAGCCGGACTGACCATCCCCCACACCACCTGAAACAGCTCCGCCGGGCGTGACTTTGCAGATGCTATGAGGACAGCAAGGAACTCCTTCCTTGCTGTCCTCACAGCCTCAACATAGGACCACAAATGGGTCCTATGGAGAAGTCGGTCGGAGTCAGATCGAGTCCGACACCAGCATCGCTCCAGCCTCCTACCTACTCGTTTCATACACCGCAGCCCCTCAGTAAACCAAGGGGCCCTGCGGTGATGATACCGAGGCAGAGGGCGTCTCGGAGTCACCCTGTCTCCTCCAGCAAGCTATTCCAATGCTGGACCAGCTCATCGACAGAGTGACCGTCCAGGTCCAAGGTTAACTCCCTCAGGATCTCCTGGAACTGCTGGGGTTTCATCAGCCTCCGAGGGCGGACCATCCTAACTAGTCCCTTCCCCTTCTGGAAGGGGTGTGCTGAGAGACTGGCCTGCAGGAGATAATGGTCCATCCATGACAAGGGCACTTCCCTAACCTCCCCCACCACCTGACCCCGTGCCTCAAGGCCAGAATCGAAGATCAGGTCGAGGGTATGTCCCCCCACGTGGGTTGGGCAGATAACCTCCTGGGACAGATCCATGGTGCCATGGCGGCCATGAATTCTCGCTCCGCCCCGACAAGGCCGGCATCGACGTGAATGTTGAAGTCCCCCAGGACCAAGGTCCTAGAGGAGCCCAGCACCACCTCCGAGGCCAGCTCTGCTAGAGCGGTAAGGGATGCTGCCGGACAGGAAGGGGCCTGGTATACCAGCAGCACCCCTAGCTTGCCCCCAGCCAAATCCAACACCACATGAAGGGCCTCAATACCCACAATCTCCTGGACTGGATACCTCCTAACAGGCCAGTCCTCTCTAAAAATAATTGCTACACCACCTCCCCGGCCATCCGTGTGGGGCTGATGCTGCACAGCATACCCGGTTGGAACGAGATCGGCCAAAGTTGGACTGGCCAGCTCGTCCAACCAGGCCTCCGTAATACATGCGAGGTCCACGGTCCCATCCAAGATTAAATTCCAGACAATTGGGTCCTTGTTCACAACGGACCTTGCATTTAGCAACAGCAGTCCCCCACGTGTGGACCTTGGACCCAGCTCCTCCCACCCCCCCAGTGGAGGGATGGCAACTTGCACTCCTTTAGGTACCTTGGTCCCCTCGGGGTGCGGGCCATCCAACCCCTTGGACCATACTGTCCTCGAACTACCCCTATAGTCACACCCACCCTCCCCCCCATCCACCAACTCCTGACCCCCCAAACCTGCCTGCTCGCCCTGTACCCTCCCAGTACTCCCCCTGCTTCCACCAGGGTCAGCCACTGGAACACCCCCCTCCCTCGACCACCCCTCCTACACCCCCACCGTACCTCCCTAGCCCTGAACAAAATAAAAATGCCCCACCGCCCCTGCAGCCCCAAAGTGCCCCAAAGTGCTTGTGGCTTGCGGCCTGCGGTGGAAGCCGCTGGCCGCTGGGCTTTCTAGCCCCGGCTGCTTCCAGGTGGGAGAGGGGACAAGTCGGCCCTCGCGACCAGCTTCTGTGGTCCCCCCACCCCCCGGCACTCACAGCAGTCTTGTTTCTGTCCCCCACAGGTCCAGCACAGTGGAGTGAAATGGAGCAGTGGTGGCACAGGGACCCCCTCCTCACCGGCGGCAGATGACAGCAGCACAGCACAGCAGGATGGAAGCAAGCGACAGGTGAGTAACCCTGGCAGGAAGCCGCTGGCTACTGGGCTTTCTAGCCCCGGCTGCTTCTGGGTGGAGGAGGGGACAAGCCAGACCTTGCGACCGGCTTCTGCACTCCCCCCACCCCCAGCACTCACAGCGGTCTTGTTTCTGTCTCTCACAGGTCCAGCGGAGTGGAGTGAAGTGGAGCAGCGGCAGCACAGGGACCCCCTCCTCACCGGCAGCAGATGACAGCAGCCCAGCACAGTGGGATGGAAGCAAGCAGCAGGTGAGTAACCCTGAATATTGATGACACCACACACCGAACCTCCTAATCACCTCACTGAGTGGCTGCATATACACATTGAACAGGAGAGGGGACAAGACAGAACCCTGCGGGACACCACACGAGAGGTCTCGGTACGATGAAAAATATTCTCTGAGTATGACCACTCGCTGAGTTCTTCCTGCTAGAAATGAGCGGAACCATTCAACAACAGTCCCGTCCACTCCTGCACAGTCCTGCAGGAGCATCACCAACATTTCATGGTCAACGGTATCAAACGCAGCTGAAAGATCTAACAAGACCAACAGGGTCAACCGATCCCGGTCTAACTCTCGGCACAGGTCATCCACCAAGGCCACAAGCACAGTCTTTGAGCCATATCCCAGATGAAATCCCGACTGGGAGGGATCAAGAAAACCGATGCGATCCAGATGCCCCTGCAGCTGCTGGGCCACTACCCATTCAATAACCTTCCCTAAAAAGGGAAGGTTAGAGAAAGGCCGATAGGCAAGGGAGTCAACATCAAGCGATGGTTTCTTGAGCAGAGGCCGCACCACCGCCTCCTTGAGGCAGCCCAGCACTCTGCCCTCCCGGAGGGAGGCATTGACCACCCCTGCCAGTAATGGCCCCATTGCCTCCCTGCAAGATTTCACTAGCCACGATGGGCACGGGTCTAACTCACAAGAAGTGGCCCTAACTGGCCCAAGGACCCGGATCACATCAGCGGGCACCACCGACCAGAATTGATCCAGCAAAACTGGACAAGATGAGGCTTCCATAACCTCCAGCTCTCCTACTGTAATAAGTGCAACACCAAAGTCGTGGTGAATATGAGCGATTTTATCCACAAAATAATCCACAAACATGCACAACGTGCCATAGATGACTCCACTCCTAGGTGGAGGGAGGCTGGATTGACCAACCCCCGCACCACCCGGAAAAGCTCCACTGGACGGGACTTAGCAGATGCTATGAGGGCAGCAAGAAACTCTTTTTTGCTGTCCTCATAGCCACAGCATAGGCTTGTAAACTAATTCTATACTGCAGTCTGTCAGCTTCAGTGCAAGAGCGGCGCCACTGTTGCTCCAACCGCCACCCATTCAGCTTCAGCACCCACAGGTCCTCCAAATACCAAGAAGGCCTGCAGTGCTGTTGCCTGGGAAGCGGACGTCTAGGAGCCATCCAATCAATGGCCTCCGTTAGCAAGGTGTTCCAGAAAGCCACAAAGTCATCAATGAGATGTATTTCCCCCAGAGCCCTAAGGAACTGCTCTGGTTCCATCAATCTCCGGGGGCGAACCATATGAATTGGTCCCACATTCATCCCAGGGTAGACATGCACCAGAAGAGAGGTCTGCAGGAGGTAATTGTCTGTCTGTGACAAGGGCACTGCTGATATCTCCCCCAATAATGGAATTCTTGCCTTAAGGCGGGTGCAAAACATGAGATCCAGAGTATTGCCCCCCTCGATGTGTTGGGCCAGTAACCACCTGGGACAGGTCCATGGTTGCCATGGTGGCCATGAACTCATGCTCTGTGCCCCCAAGGGTGACATCAGTGTGAATGTTGAAGTCCCCCAAGACTAATGTCTTCGGGGACCGCAACACCACCCCCAATAACACCTCCATCAGAGCATGCAGAGAGGCTGTTGTACAGGTAGGTGCAGATATGTTTCTGGAGGATAGGTCTGTAAGGCTGCTTTTAGACAAGCAGCCTGGGAAGTACGTTCTTCAACATGCTGCTAGGAGAAGCCACATGGGGTGCATTTACATACACCGGAAATGGTCTCCCGTCATAGGAATCGGCAGTGCATGCGGCCTCCCGCAGCCTCTTTAAAGACGCGTTCTGGAAACTTGGGATGTGCGAACGCGGTTCGGAATTTCAGAGTTTGGCCCAAACTCGGCCTGTTCGGACCACCAAATCGAACTTCCGAACCGAACGCTCGAACTTCCGAACAGTTCGGAAAAGTTCAGATGAGTTCGGGGGTGGGAAAAACGTGACTTTAAAACATGACTGGAAGGCAGAGGCAGCTGAGGAGCAGACTTCCTGGCACCAGGGGTGGTTTCAGGGCCAAAAATACTGATACCGAAAAAAAATCGGTTTCAGTTTCAGTACCAATAGCACTTGTTTGAATGTTCGGCTGAGTTCGGTTGAACCAAAGTCTGCTGAACCGAACAGTCGAACCCGAACTTGGGTTTTGGACCAAACATCCGAACAGCATTCTGTTCACCCATCCCTACTGGAAACCCTGATATTGGGGTTTCTAGAACGTGTCTTTAAAGAGGCCGTGCATACCACTGATTCATACGGCAGGCAGCCACTTCCAGTGCATGTAAATGCACCCTGTGTGGATTTTTTTCGTGGCGCGTAGAAGAATGCATTTCCCAGGCTACTCATCTAAAAGCGGCCCTAGTAGCTATTAGCTGCGTATGTGTGGTGAATGTAATCTCTTACTTTTGAGAGCTGAGAGTGAACAACAGGGAATGAATTTTCCCATTGTGACTTGTTGGGCGCTTCTTCCAAGCAAGTGAGATTGGCCACTGTCGTAGACAGGTGCTGGGCTTGATGGATCATTGGTCTGACCCAGTATGGCACTTTTTATGTTCGGCAGGGGAGCAAGGAGGAAGCAGTGCTGGAGGTATTCTGGGTGGGGATGAGTAAGAGGCAGCGGCAGCCCTAGGCTGAAGGCACCTGCGGAAGTGCCCTGTTCCCGCTCTCCCCTGTCCCCGGTACCACTGACAGTAGCGCTAGCTCTACTGTCAGTGGCACTGGGGATGGGGGAGAGCGGGGGCAGGGCGCAGCACTCACTGACTGAGCGCTCTCTACCTCTGTCTCTGCTGGCACGGCGGCTGAAATTGACATGGGAGCACCGCGCTGCTTTGACTGCTTGCAGTCAGAGCAGCGTGGCGCTCCCATGTCAATTTCAGGTTGATGGCAGAGAGAGAAGCAGAGAGCACTCAGTCAGTGAGCGCTAGCCTCTGCCTGCCCTTCTGGGATGCCCTTCATGATCCCAGGACCCCAGCCCCAGCCTGGGGAAGGGGGGGTGAGTGGTGGTGGGGCTAGTGGGTTAGAGCAGGGGGGCTGGGAGCCAGGACTCCTGGGTTTTCAGGGAGGGGAAGTGGGGGCTGCTAGTGGGTTAGAGCAGGGGCTCGGGAGTCTGGGAGCCAGGACTCCTGGGTTTACTGGGAGGGGAGTGGGGTCTAGTGGGTTAGAGCAGGGACCCAGGAGTCAGAGCTCCTGGGTTCTCTGGGAGGGGAGTGGGGGATAGTGGGTTAGTGCAGGGGAGGACTGTGTGTGGTAAAATTGAGGTTTGGAAATCCTGAGAGAGATGTCACTGCAAGTCATGCGATTTATTTCAGTTGTGTTCAAAATGCTGGAAATGGGATGTGTGTGGTAAAATTGATGGGTCCCTGTGGTTTGCGTTTATAAATTATTTATTTTAACCTTGATGTGCATGTAGGCTGTGTTTTCTTCCATCCGATGTTAACCCTGGGAACTCCTTGCTGCTGGGCTTTGTGCTAGTGTTTTGCCAGTTTTGCGCGAGTGTTTTGCCAGTTTTGCACTAGTGTTTTGGGTGTTTCCCTGTGTTTGGGGTTTATACATTATTTATTTTAAGCTTGATGTGTATGTAGACTGTGTTTTCTTCCATCGGATGTTAACTCTGGGAACTCCTTGCTGCTGGGTTATGCCGTGCCACAGGCCTACCATCCTCCTGGATCTGCCTACCATACCCCTGGCTCTGTCTACCGTCCCCCTGACTCCGCCCCTAGGCCCGTCGGCTTTACTGTTCCAGTGCCCCTCCAACAGCAAAACCCACCAGCCGCCACTGGTAAGAGGTGCACTCAGGATGGAGAAAGGGAAGAAAGAGTACAGATCATGGTTCTGTGCCATGGATCTTGTGTGCTGTGCATGCCCTCATCGCCACTCTTTCCCCTGAGCTCAGCCTTTCAGTGTTTGTGGGCAGGAACTGAATCCAGGGGCCAGATCCCTGGACCTGCAACAAACGGCACCCACCTGGGAGGGTATGGCTGGTCCCGGCCCCTGGAGGGGCCGGGGGAGTGGGGGGGAGGGTTATAGGGGGGGAGGGGGGG
>QEPC01015474.1:402177-428946 GCA_003113815.1 Sphenodon punctatus | reverse complement strand
GGAGGAAGCTCGCCTGGCCCCAAGCCTTTTGACATTTCGGCGGAACTGTAAGACCTGGCTGTTTGCCCAGGCCTTTGGGAGGGAGGGTGGGGAGGGGTGATTTTAATCCCCCGCCCATCTATTTATTTATTTATTATCTAGCCCTGTTTTATGTGATATATTTAGATGATGTTTTATATTGTATTTTAAGTAAATTTTTAATATTTTATGGTGCTGTTAGCCGCCCCGAGCTGCATTGCAGGAGGGGGCGGGATATAAATTTGTAAAATAAATAAATAAAATAAAACCCTCCCTCTGCACTGTGGGTTCTTACCGCCTCCCGGGACCAGGAAGGAATTTTTGCGGGAACCCTAATCTGGCCTGAACGCGGGTTCTCGTTTTTTGCCTTCCTCACAGTGCGGTGATTTGGCAATTGATTACCCTTAGAAAGAGGGTGTTGTTGTGCTCGTTCATCTTGTCGCACTCTGCAGGGGTCCAGTACAGTTAGAGTAGGTTAGGTTAGGTTAATCTTAAGTAAGAGTCATCTCCTTAAGAGATGGGGAGGCCCACCCACTGGAAAAGCAGGGTATGACAAGCGGCGGGACAGTCTCCCTGGGAGGGGTGTCAAGCGAGGGCGGTAGGAACAAGTATGGTCCCCCGTCTGTAGGCACCTTTATCCTTACTCGCAATCAAAGGATTGGGTCCCTCTCACCTGTGGCTTGGGCCACTGAGAGGGGGTGACGTGATTACTCGATTACCACCCCAACCGTGGCGTTGGGGTGGTAATCGAGGGTACATCGAAACCACCCATGGTTTTGTTGGGTTATTGTTACAACGTCAAGTTCAAGTACTGGACCCGCATCGCATTAGGTGATTTTCCCCCACCCATTGGTTAATTAATCTGATTTAAATAAAGAGTGCGGCCGTTTAAACACAGCACTTGTGTCCTGTCTTCTTTGGTGCGTCGGCAAAGGTTCAGGAATCTGATAGCATTGAGATGAGCCTGAAGATTCTGGGCAACCACCTAACCTTCCCTAGAAAGGGAAGGTTAGAGACAGGGTAATAACTGGATGAGGAGTCAGCATTCAAAGACTGATTTTTTTTAAAGCAGTGGTTGGAAAACCACAGTTTTGAAGAACAGTGATCAGACATGCAGAACTAATACTCTAGAGTTTGGATTCAAGGCTCTATCATCATACACCTGTTGCCAGGTGATTTAAGTCAACCAAGAGTTTTATTGACACCACTGATCCTCCTCATGGCTTGAATTGTGGAATGCACGACTGCAAGCAATACTAGCAAATAAAATGCTTCTACAGGGATCAGAAGAGCCATGGACAATTGGTGATGCTTGGACTGCCTCTGCACATGTAAATCACAAGAAATGGTATTACCTCATTACCCAGAACACAAGCTGTGTTTGTGGCAAAGTGCAAATGATGCTCTACTGCTCTGGTGTTGTCTGTTGGAGGAACACAACTGAGGACTCAAGTAGTCTTACCGACGGTTCAAGGGCTTTTGCACATAATTGGTCACTATTGGTCTGCTATGTCTGTTATGATGGACACGACAAGAAATACACATAATAGGAAAAGTCTGACATTTCCTTTTGTAGCTATTGGTAAAAGTAGCTGGCATATACTCAAATTTAATATTTCTCATCTCCATGGAATAGCTTTATCCCTCTAATTAAAAGGAATTTAAAATTACTCCAGTGCTTAAATAGACACCAAGTCTCTTATATGGAAAGTATATAAGTTTGGGTGTGTATGTACACACACAATTCCAAATCAGCATTTGAATCTAAAATTATGTACATGAGATGATGATTCATTTTTTGTTCCACATATTAAAGCCCATTTCTATTTCTGAGTAAGGTGAAATGGGTGTTGAATAACAAAATGGATTTAGGAGTGATACAGCCTTCTTATCAGCTACTTTTACAAATATCACCATCTTTCCATTCGAGAAAAGGCCAATATACATTTGAAAGCAGGCTTTCCATTTACACAGATACAATAAATCTTCACCCAAGTGTTCCTTTACACTACTGTTGCTTAGAAACAAATGGACCTGATTTATTGGCACTGCATGGAGTAATTTTAAGGCATGTAAATCAGGCATCCATAAAAGAACTTTGGCTAGTCTGACTATAAGGCAATTCCTGTTCAATAATTATTACTATGCTATCTCTGTTTCTTAAATGCATTGGGATCCACTTATTTTAAATATATGCTTGCCTTCGTTATTAAAATGGCTGTCTTTTTCAAATTATACCTTTTGGTTGAGGATTTCACAAAAACAAAATTCCCGCCCTCTCCGCCTCCCCCCCTTTCTATGTGAGCGGTGCCTGTTGGACTCTTCAGTCAACCCCTACATAAGGGAAAGGTGAAGATTAGAAATGATTTAACAACTTTAATTGGACTGAAAAATCTGTCAAAAGAAAGAAGTTTGAGTTCTGCTTCTCTTGTTCCTCTGCTTGACCTGCACAGAACCTCAAATTGGCTGCTTTCTGCAAAGCTGGTTATTCTAAAACAAGAACAGTCTTTAAAGCTGGAAGGTACAAAAATAAAAATAAATGTCCATGTTACATTGCTTTCAGAAGCAGGATGAGCGCATCTACAAGATTCATGACACTAAAGATGCAATTCTCCATCGATTAAAGTCAATGACTCAGCTCCAGTTGACATTAATGGCAGAGGATTGTGCCCTAAGCGTCACCTTCCTTTGCTGTGACATGCGACTTCCATTAGTAGCAATGTAGTTTTGTGCATGTACTTAAGGGATGACAGTTTCTGACATGAGGCTTTATGAACTAGTTCCCTTTAGTCAGTGGTGTGTGTAAAAAGTCAGCAGGACCCAGTTGACCAGATTACTTTTGAGATATGGGGAGTCTATACAGAAACGAGAAAAATAAATACTGTTTGGAGTAACTATCTTACTATCCCACTACACTACTACTATTATGAATAAAATCAAAAACTAACAGTTAACTTAATAAACTCTAACCAACAAGTTTAGTACAGACAGTTATCACTTTGGTGTTCTTCCTTGTGGCCAAGAATTGGCACAAGATGATGCTATTATTATTAGCAAAACCAGTAGCAATAGTAATAGACTGTTATGGACTGGGTCCCTGTTGTTCTGGGATTCTTTTTCCAAAAGGGTGGGAAAATATTTGGAACAAATACCAAATTAATCAAATTTGGTATATTCATTTTAATGATATTTACTTCTTAGTTTGTTTATGAAATTGAATATTGGTTTCATTGATTTTGGTTAGTTCAGTTACATCATGTAACCTGTTATGTTGAATTTGGTTATTTACTTATTAGGTTTTCAGTATTTTGTTAACTTCAGGAGTACTATTTCTTGCTACTTAGAACTAAACCAAACAAGCAAATATGAAATGATAAAGTAACCAAAGTAACCAAACTAAAGTAAAATTAACCAACTAAACAAATATGCAATTTTTGCATATATAGCAAAAGATAATTAGGCTATTTAATCATGTGACTATTCAAATTAAATTCATGAATACAAAATTGCATATTTGTTTCAACCCATTTGAAAATTCTAGTACTATAGCTCTACTAGGCATTTGCAGCGCTTTACAGTCACAGATTTTTGGAGACAGGTTCTTACAATCTAAGATAGACAAGGATGAGAGGAACACACAGAGAAAGAGAGACACATATATTCCCATTTTACAGATGAGGAACTGAGACTGAGAGGTTGTCAGTTGCCCATGGCGTGACCCAGTGAGTTCATTGGCTAGGGTGAGATTCAAACCAAGTCCAGCACCTTATCCACTACACTACACCACACTGGCTGTCTAACAAGAAATCATAAGATTTCTCTCACAAAAAACTATAGAAGAAATCAAACAATACTCTGTGTTCTATAAGAGACTGTCAGATATATTTTTATTGTTCACTATCAATTGCCAGGAGAGTAGCTCAACCGACAGGGTTTCCCCTCTCAAGTCAGAGCTCTCTGCCCCAAGCAGAATCCTAACATATATTTATAGACACATCAAGTTACAAACAAGCAACAATAGTCAGCTGCGCCAAGAGAGAAAACAAACTGCTGCCTAGACAGTTTATAGAAAAAAACCTCTCTTTCCCCCTCCTTCTGTACCAAAAGATATGCAGTTCTGAACCAAAGCTCAAGGCTAATGATAAGGGCTTAAAGAGAAACAATGGGAACTTGCAGTTTCAGTGTCTTAGCAAAAGCAATTATGTGTACTGGAAAAGTTCCTAACTCTGCTCAGCTCATTCCCTTTTCTTACCCAGAAGGATCTGTTTCCTTCTTCGTTAACAGAAAGTTTCTGGCCTAGCTTACAGGTTTCCACATTACCATAGTCTTCAAAAGATGCATTTTCACTGTGAAATAGCCACATCAAACACTATCCATCAAAGCATGATCAGTGCGATAAGCTTTTAGACCCAGATGGGAAAAAACCCCAAAACAGCAGCAGCAACAAAAGCAAAACTATCCTTAAATGTAGATACTACACGATGTTTGCTCCTCTAGAGTGCTTGTGATTGTCTTTAAACATCAGGAACATTTTACATCTCTAAAGGTGACCTGTACATAGGGAAAACTCAACAACCAATAGCCAACAGGCTTTTTCTCATTTATTCCATGCTACTTTAGTTAAATAGAGTTTGTCTGAAATAAGTGCTTCTTCCAGGCAAAGAACTAATTAATTGCATAGGGCTAAAAATATATAATATGAAAACATAGGTAAGCTGTCAAGAGATTAGTTGTCAAAATGACGTCAGGCGGGTTTCTCAACTTTGGCTGCCCCTCAAAGTTATGAGCTATTTGGGAGTACATCATCAGAAATTTACATGTAAACAACTTATTATCCTGCACAAATCCATGCCAGCAAATGTAATGTCTGTTTGTGAAAAGAATAATCTGCATATGCTGCATTTGCTAGAAATAAATGTCTTTATAAAATCTTAGGCTTGATTTGCTTCAAAATTCTACACATTAAATTGTTTAATATAGTTGGATGCAAGTGAAACCCTAACTCCACTGAAGTATAGGAACTTTTCCCATTGACTTTAATGGGATTACAATTGCACCCTTAATTGCTATGTAACACAGTGTATTTTCAGACGTTACGAGATCACAATCAACCACAGTGAACCACGGTCAATCCCGCGGCGGGGCCAAAGCACCCTGAACGTCTGTTTCGGAGGTGCCAGATGTTCATCACAGTCAAGTCCCACCAGGGGTCAAAAATAATCACGCTTCCGGAGCTCTGGCCCGAACCATCTCTGAAAGCGTGGTCAAAGCGATTCCCACCGGGAAACAAAAAAAAGTAACGACTGAACAGCAACCACCAGCCAGAATCAAGCAACATGATTCCCAGCCAGGGACAAAGCACGCAGCATCGCTACCAGGCAGCGAGCAACAACACAGGCCAGGGAGGGAGATTTAAAGGGCACATGGCAGAAGCCGGGACGAGCCGCCCCGGCGCCTTCTGGGTGCTTTGACCACAGCCCGGCCCGGGATCGTGGTCTGTTGTGCTGCCCCGGTCCGTGGTCTGCCGGTTCGATTCCCTGCCATGGTCCCGCTCCTGTCATGTCTGTTTGGGGTCTCTCTTGCCCACGGGGAGTGGTTAGCCAGTTCGCCACCGCTGGGAATCCACTGCGGTGAATCGGGCACCCGTAACGTCTGAAATCACCCACAGTATTCCTGATTTTCTTCCCCATCACAAATTTATACTATTTTGGGGCATTTTCCTTTTGTCTTTAAAGAAAGCTATTTTCTCATCGTGTTGCAGTTGCTGCAACCTTGGCAGCTCCTCTGAAGTTTGTGGAGTGATAATTTTGATGTAGGTAAATGTTAAATGCTTTTGACTTCTTTGGAGATTTATTTTAGCCCAAGGCATTATTGGCAACTAAAAAGAACATCTTATTCACATCTTGTCTAGTTAAAAAGTGCTATCCTCCTGGGGTAAGACAGTAACATTTTTGGCAGCAAAGAGAGCTATCAGTAAACAAATAAAATTGGATAAACAAAAATGACAGTTTCATTCATTTGTTTGTATTTTAATTGGTAGCTATGTACACAGACTTATCGTCTCATAAAACTCACATCTGATGAATACACTTTACATTTACAGAAGAGCTTGTTTACTATTCCCTCAAATATTCAGCTTGATGTTGATTTGTTGCTAATGAAAATGCCACACTTTAGAGAGTGCTGTCACAGTGCATAATCCCTACCATGGAGTCTTACAATATCGTGGATTCTCCTTGAAAGTGTAGTGGTTAATATTTCTAGTTGCAGGAAACACTTCCACACCTTTTTATACAAAGTTAACTGCATACACCAATATGAATCTGAATTAAACAACTCACTATAGGTTTTCATTACAAACGGTGCTGTTACTAAATGAGTTTCATTTAGTTACAAGTATATCTTAGTTTCCTTTGAACGAGATTCTGTCATGTATACCCAATGAATATTAATTTCAGTGGCACTACTTACATAAGTAAAGTCCATCCTAGGCACGAGTACTGCTGAAAAGAATATTGAAATTATAGAGGATCAAAGTCTAAATAAGAGGCAACAATATGTTGCTCAAAGGCAAATGCCATTTTGGATAGCATTGCCTCCAAGACACTGGATGTAATTATTCCACTCTACTGGGCACCAGTCAAGCTTCATCTGTCTCTGAGAGAGATTGCTCAACATAAGTAATGGTGACAGAGTTGAAAAACCTATCAGAAGATGGGTAAAGCCAAAGCCAAATATAGCCAAAGCCAAAACAGCGCTAGGCTATACAAACTAACAGCAACAGCCAATCTGTCACTTTACAGCAAACCAATATAAAGAAGATGGATGGCCAAAATGTGTTCCTACTTGCTCAATCCCATAGAATGGGTATCTGGCTAAATTTTCAACTTCCTGCTGAAAAATGGTGAAGTCCTCTAAAGACAGAATATTCAACCATACAGCATGGCTATTTTATATCAGGGTAAATTGTCATCTTCCTAAAAAAGGAATGTAAGCGACAATGTGTGTGAATGATTCAAAAGACACATCAGGAACATCTGGGTATATGAGGAGATATATTCAACTACTGATCACTGTTCACAAGTCTGACCTTTATTCAGAACTGAACAAAACCGACAGTACAGTGGAGTATGAGGGTCACCCATATTCCCTTTATCATAATCCACAGCTTATAAAAATTGAGGTTAATATTCCCTCTCCAATAGTTCAGGAGGACAGAAACCTTATATAAGTTATTTCAGTAAGATATACACCTATTTGCACATAGGTTGGCAAGAAAGGGAAGCTGTTCTCTCAAGTCTTAATTAGCTGCCAGCTATCACCAAGAAAAAAGCCTCAAAGATAAATAGCAATTTGATCTTTGACTTTTAAATAAACATATCCTCGACCTCATTAGTGCTAGCAATTGCTATCTATATGCATGAGCTTTGCTTGATAAGCATTGTAGGATTCAGTACTTCAATGGACTGAAGCTTCAGAGCCCCCACTCTACGTGGGTCTTCCCTTGTTACTGGTTCAGAGGCTGCAGCTAGTGCAGAATGTGGCAGGTTGTCTCCTATCAAGGACAGGCCGTCGGGAGCATATAACACCCGTGCTCCAGACTCTGCACTGCCTGCCGATAGCGTGCCAAGCCAGGTTCAAGGTACTGGTGCTAATATATAAGGCCCTTCACAGTCTGGGCCCCTCGTACCTCAGGGACCACCTCGCCCTCCGTGCCCCAGAGCAGCTCCTTCAGTCTGCCTGGGGTGCCTTCTTGGAGGTCCTCTGTGTTAAGTGGGGGGCCACAATGGAGAGGGCATTCTCGGTGGCCAGGCCGCGCCTTTGGAATTCCCTCCCTCGCCTGGCCCCCAACCTTTTGACATTTCGGTGAATTTGTAAGAGCTGGCTGTTCGCCCAGGACTTTGGGGGGGGGGGCTAGGGGGTGTTTTATCTTCCCCCACCCTTATTTATGTGTTGTTTTTATCCCAGCTTATTGTAGTGTTTTTATGGATTGTTTATATTTTGTTTTAAAATTGTTTTTATGATGAAGTTGTTAGCCACCCCGAGCTGTTCGCAGGAGTGGTGGGATACAAATTGAAATAAATAAATAAATAAATAAAAAAATAAAATAAAGTCCATGAACTTCAGATGAAATAGAGAAGAGTTATAGACAAATATCTCTACAATATGTGTTGGTTGGATATTGTAACAATCCTAATTCACATTGAGGCCCATTTGCAAACACCTTCTAGTTGGCATTACACTGACAGAACATGGAGGCTGCCTGCCCCCGGAGCTGCTCTGGGGGCGCACCCCCTCATCCACCTGCTTGCAGCCCTGCCTGGGTCCGTTTTAGATGGACACAGCAGTTTCTCCAGCTCACAGTCCACCCACATGGCGTTCCCACCCCTGTACCATAGAGTTGCGGGCAGATTGCCTGATGCTCTAGGCTGGTGCCTGCAACTCTATTGTGTTGCCCAGGGCTACAGCCAGCCAAAAGCTTGGCTGCAGTACAAGTCTGCAGAGCAGACGGATAGTGACTCTGCTTTGGGTCAGTGCCCCCAGTATGGCCGGCCCGCTCCCCAGGCAGTGCTCCAAGATGTTCCAGAGCACCGCAAGCAGGACTGCCCTTGCTCTGCTTCCACATCTGGTGGGGCACTTTTAACAGACTAAGTCTGGAAGTAAAGCAAGCTGGCAATGGCAGAACCAGAGCTGGTGTCTGTCTAAAAGCACCCATTGTGCTTCATTCCCAGTTATGTGGTTCATAATAGGCTCAGGAGGACAGCGAAGTATTTCTCTAGCACAGGAAAGTGCATGACTACTGCAGAGCCAGTAGAGCCCCTTCTGTGTCAGGGATACAGGCTGCATTCACACCTGCGGCAGCGGTGGCGGCGAAGGAAAGATACGGCAGCAGGAAGGAGCTGGATGGCAGAAGAAGAGCCGGTGCAAATGGGGAGCTGCTGCAACTTCCCTCGCACGTGTCAGGGCAGGATTTTGCTCCCTGACATGCGCGAAGGAAACCGCGGCAGATCCCCATTCACACCAGCTCTTCTTCTGCCATCCAGCTCCTCCCCACTGCTGCATCTTTCCTCCGCTGCCACCGCCGCCACAGGTGTGAATGCGGTCATATTGTGGCCAGGATGCGGATATAGAGGACGTAGCACAGCAGCAATCCCCTTAAGGATAGATTGCCTGGTTAGTGACAAGACCTGAAAAGGTTAGCACATTTGTCGTAATATCCACATTTTTGGGCAATCTATCTGGAGCCAGTTGGTGCACTGGGCACCTGATTACCCCCAAATACAGGGTATTACTATTACCAAGTTTGCAATTTACTGATTGGTTAAACAGTAAATTGGTACCAGGACATGGAAAAATGAGGATGAGAAGTTGGAAAAATAGGTAGTGGAAAACCAGGACAGAAAAAGTGACTCAGTAATTTGGGAAGCCCATCGGGCACTAATAGGGTACCAATTAGTGCAGGTCAGATCAGGGACTGTACGTCTGATGGGGATAGCCATTTTTCCAGGTAGTCACTTCAGCTGTCATTACAATTAGCTCAGATTTTGGAGTAGCCTAACGGCGGCTATAACCTATGCAAGAAGTCACCTTTTTACCTTTCTATCTTGAGTTCTGAAGGGGCCACCTTTCACCTCTCTGTCTTGGATCTTGGCTGTGTACAAAGCCAAACCCAAGGATATCACCCCTTACTCTGCTGGACATGAAAGTTTCTGCCTCTGTGTGTCATTTATTCTGAACGAAGACTGCTATCTCTGAACTGGAGACAAAAAAATTTTTTTTTAAAAAGGCATGCCGCTGACTTTAAATTCAATGCATCAGAACAGCAGAGATCTACTGATATACCCCTTGCTGCCTTGGGGGTATATCAGTATCAATGCAGGCTACATGTTCACAACCAGATTCCTCCCCCACCCCCGCTTTTCTCCAATGTTTGGATTTTATTTTCTGTGGCAAACAAGTATAAATGGCCGTCAACAGCCGTTTCCTATATTGGAGAAAAGGGGAGGGGAAATGGTTTTTTCCTTTTTAGGCAAGGTTATTGAACAGGTAGTGGCTCGGCATTGCAGCAGCATCTGGACCGACTCAGTTTTCTAGATCCCTTGCAGTCCGGATTTCGTCCGGCCTACGGCACTGAGACTGAGCTAGTGGCTTTGGTCGACGACCTTCACCGTGAATTAGATCAGGGACGTTTGACCCTGCTGATTCTATTAGAGCTGTCAGCTGCTTTTGATACTGTTGACCATGAGATGTTGGTGACTCGCCTGTGGGACCATGCTGGGGTGGGCGGGACTGTTCTCAAATGGTTCTGCTCATTGCTGACTGGAAGAACTCAGTAAGTGGTGCTCGGGGACCATTTTTCATCTCTTGTGCAGAGTCCTGCAGGGTTCCATTCTGTCCCCTCTCCTGTTCAACATGTTATATACAGCTGCTCAGCGAGGTTGTGAGGAGTTCATTGTCATCAATATGCTGATGCAGGGGCAACTATGGAGAGGGCATTCTCGGTGACTGCGGAACTCCCTCCTGGCAAGGCCTGGGTGACCCCAGACCTCTCCTCCTTTTGATGTCAATGCAAGACCTGGCTGTTCTGTTAGGCCTTTTGTGAGGGAGATGGGTTAGGGTGGTTTTTTATTTTTATGGGGGGGTGATAAGGGTGGGGAATTCTTTTATTTATTTATTTATTTATATCCCTCCCTCCTCTTTCCCTGGGGGAGGGGATGTCTTCCCCCCTTTTCCCCTCTTCCCCCTATTTTAGATGTTTTATGTTTGTGTATTTTTATGTGTTTTTATATTTTTATATATTGTAAGCAGCCCCGAGCTGCCTTTGGCAGGAGGGGCAGGATACCAACTGTTTTAATAAAATAATAATAAAAAAAAATAATCTACAGTTTTATCAGAAGAAATGTCCTTTATATCGCCCTGTGGTAAGGCTGGCCCTGTAATTCAAATATAAGTAAAATGCCATCCCAATCATGCCACCCATTCCCACTCTCATGCCTCTCTCATATGATAGTCCCCACCCCTAACCTGCTCCCCTGTCTCACAACCAGGGACGACCCCATTCTCAACCCCACACCCCCCTCACATGTGTAACCAAGAGTGCTCATAATTTGTCGGCGCACCCAGAAATGAGACAGGCCACCGCTGTGTGGATTTAACATGGCTGCACCCTTTATTAATCCAATTACAAACAAATAGAATAGGTGAGGGGGTGACATCGCCTATTGCGATCAGGGTCCAGTATCAACAGTAACTCATCAACCATAAACCTCAGGGAAGGTCTCGATATACCATCGATAACCTTCCCACTAACAACGTCTCCCCTTCGTCCAGCACTGGGTGCACGGCCAAAGGGGACTTAGTGCATCCGGACTTGAGTAAGGATCAGGGTGGCCAATGGTGGGGGGGCCATACAATGCCCTACCACCGTCCCAGGTCACCCTCTCCCAGGGGAACCAGTGCCTCACCTGCCATACCCTGCCATTGCGTTAGGCGTGGCTTCCCCATCTCTTAATGATAACTCCTATGATAACTTAACCTAATTCAAACCGATACTGGACCCCTGCCACCAGGAACCGCCGCTGCCGTTAGACGAGTCCGGCCCTCACACCTATCCTAGAACCTTCACCAACAAATCCTGAAAAGCCTGCAAGTACAGGTCATTCCCAGTTGCGGACAGGTGGACTCCATCTTTCCTAAATAGCTCCAATTCCTTATACGAGATTGTGCTATGCCTCACGTGTTCCCCCCAATTCCCCTTAACCATTTGTGAATTTCCCTGTTAATTGTTTTCCTAGTTTTGTCTATTTTTGTAGTAGTCCTTGTCCCCAACTAACCCTTTCCACTAATTCTGTCCAAATTACCCTAACCCCCGGAATCAATCTTTGTACTACCCATAAATCTTGCTTTATATCCCTGATCAGCTGAACTCCTTTGAGCCTAGGTAAATTGTTTCCCCCTAAATGGACCACCAATATATCCGGTCTGCAGCCTCTGGCATGCAATGTAAGCCTGGGGATGAGTTGGTGCCATTTCATTCCGCTCCGACCCAGCCAGTTAATCTCTGCCCTGTTTGCTAACCCCAACTGGGTTCCTTGACCAGTGCTCCTTGCTGCCTTGGCAGCCCATCGAACCAGGCTATGACCCATGATCCAAATTCTTGCTCTCTGGTATGGGGCGGCATCTGTCAAGTAAAACACATAAAAGAATTACTATACGCCAGTGGCTGGATCCCGCCGCATGTATGTACGGTAAGCCCTTGACCACCAGCACCCAATTGCCTGTATGTCCTTCCCGGCCATGCCCATTTGGGCTACAAATGTGGCTGCCCCAATCCTAAATGAGCGAGCCCCATACTCCCTGCATGGTAGATCAAGCTAGGCCAATGCTGCCCTGAGAACCGCGACAAACAGGTACCCTGTAACTGGTAACCTGTTGCAGTGGCAAAAAAATGGGCCCTCGACCCATGGTTGAATTCCCCCGTATGCTTGAACCGCCATGACTGGGCATACCCCGGCATCACCTTCTCTGGCCAACCTAACTGTCCGGCCATAACCCCGCTGATCGGTTTTTTATTTCCTTAATTGGATGTGAACCTCCTGTGTGCTGACCAACACATCTAGCACTGCCAACGCCCTAGCCGACCTGTCTCTGACTGATTCGACCACCAGCTCGCTCACACAGAACACACCAAAGAATGGTAATTTAAACAGTGTAGTGAACATGTTGTCCTCAAACTTGTCGTAGCACACTAAATATAAAGAATTAATAACTCTGCTTAACCGGGGTGGTGGTGGTGGTAATAGGTAAACAGGCATCAGTTATGGCAGGCTACTCGCACGCCCATGCCTCTATTAGTCGACGGGCAAAGAAACCCTAGTCTGGTGGTGGGTAACCCACCAGCTGACTCATGAAACCTACTGCAGCTAACTTTCTGGCAATTGTCCTTGCCGCTAACCCCTCCCATCTCAAGGGCATGGCAAACTGTAAAACCTGCGCTTTGGGAATCAGGAAACCCAGTCTCCATCCTTGCTGAGCCCGGAAACACTGAAATGCCTGAAAGGCGCCAGCATATGCAGCTCTGGTACGGGCAGCTAAAGAGCCCTGCACTGTCGTGCAGAGCTCTATAATCCAAGGGTCCACATGTAACAAGGCATGGTCTCCAGATCCTGGTTGGCCTGCGGTGCCAGCAAGCGGAAACACTCCATCTGGAACCGAGAGAGAGTATCTGCAATCTCATTCTTGAGCCCAGGAACATGCTTGGTGTGAAATAAAATTTTGTGTCGTAGACAAATGAGAACCATGGCCCTAACCAAAGTCATAACCCGTGGTGAGTGTGATGACAGTGTGTTAATAATATGGACTACTGCTTGGTTGTCACACCAAAACAGCACTGTCCTATTTGCTAATTGCTCGGGCCACAAGTGCACCGCTACGACAATGGGGAATAACTCGAGGAATGTGAGGTCCCTTGTTATACCTTCCACCTGCCGTTCCTGCAGCCATCTTGCTGCGCACCACCTGCCTCTAAGATAAAGCCCGAAGCTGTGGGTACCCGCTGCATCCGAGTGAACCTCACGTTCAGCTTTAAGGAGGAGCTGTTCCCTCCATACACTAACTCCGTTGAATTCTTTTAGGAAATTCAGCCACACCCCCAAATCCTGCCTCATGTCCTGGGTGACCCTGAGGTGGTAATGTGGTAGAGGGTCACCCGCCAGCCTCCCATACAACCGGGACATAAATGCCCTGCCCGGGGCAATGACCCTACAGGCGAAGTTCAAACTACCCACCAAGGACTGCAGCTGCTTAACCGTGATCTTACTTGCAACCCTGCACTTTTCCAACTTGATAATCAGCACCTTAACCTTGTCCAATGGTAACCGTGACACCCCCTCCACTGTGACTAGTTCAATTCTGAGATATGTAAGAGCCGTGCTCAGCCCTTCAGTCTTTTCAGCAGCCAGGGGGATGCCCAGGTGCCCTGCCGCGCTTTGAAAAACTTCCACTAGATCAGTTCATTGACTCGTTCTGGCCCTCGTGACAAAGAGGAAGTTATCCAGATATTTCATGAAGCTTCCCCCTTCAGTCGCGCGGCGTACAATCCATTCCACCAGGGAGCTGAAGCGCTCGAACGCCGAGCATGAAATCGAGCATCCCATGGGCATGGCTTTGTCGAAGTAGAATTTGTCCTGAAAGTGGAAGCCCAAAAGTGGGAAGCTGTCCGGGTGCACTGGCAAAAGGCGGAACGCCGATTTGACATCACATTTTGCCAGCAACGCCCCACTAATGCGACTGCTGTATCGAAAGATGCATAGTGAACTGATACCATATCCCTTGGTATCCCATCATTGACCGAATGGCCCCGTGGGTAAGACAGATGGTGAATCAGGCGAAATTGGCCCAGTGCCTTCTTTGGCACTACAAACAGCGGGGAGAAAACCATGTCAGGCAATGGGGGGGGAGGCAACAAATGGACCAGCTACCCTACCTTCAGCCACCTTGTTCCAGATCTTTTCAGCCACAACCTTCTCCATCCCTTCGACTGACTTCAAGTTGGGAGCTATCTTACCCTGTTGCACATCCACTGCTGGTATTCTAAAACCTTCCTTAAACCCAGCCACAACGTACTGAACTTCCTGCCTGTTGGGATGCCCAAGCAGGGCAGTCACCAGCCTCCCTACTTTAACTAGTGTTGGGGCTCTTGCCCATAGCCCGTGTGTTACTGGCCCCTTGGCTCCCTTTTCCTCCCCCGGTGGATCCTGTCTTTGTCTTACTCCATGGCTTTGCCCTAGGACATGCAGCCACGACGTGATATCTCCCACACGTGGGGCAGGTATGATGAAATCTGCACGCCGGGCGTGAACATTTTCCCATACGGGAGAACTCCCAGCACTGTCCAGCACTTCACGCCACGGTCTGCCTGCCCCCACCCCAGGCCCTTGCTGGGTCATTTATCGGGGCTACCCCCCCTTTTACTAAAAGGTGACCACTATCCAACCGGGGGCCCCCAGTGGTGTCGCTCATACAGTTGAGCCACAGGTCGTGTGCATGGATATCTCACCATAGCCCTGATGTAAGAGAAGCCCGATGCCTGAACACCTCGTCATATCTCAGCCAGGCACTGGGGGGGGTGGGGAGGGCAGTCTCGTAGGCCCTCCAAATTATTTTGCCATACTTCAGGAGAATTGACCCTCTTTCAGGAAACATTTCCAGTTGCGCCCCATGGTAGATTGCATACACTGCCATCCAATTGGCCCAGTTCCTATCTGCCCTAGGTCGCTTATACTTTTCCTTCTCCTTCCTATCATCCTCCTCACCCAGATCCACTATTGGATCACTAAATAGGAGGGCAAAGAGATCCACGTAATCCCCTTTCCATATTTTTTCCCTCATGGCTGGCAACAGGTGTTCCCTATAGGTGTGGATAAACCCCCATGTACGACCCCCCAACTGGAGTGTGGTGTCGCACTCCTTCGCTTTGTTGTCCTATGGGGCCAGAAGGGCCAGGGGCCCAAACCTGCGGTGCGTACTGGGCCTGGGAATGGCCCCCCGTTGCCCCCCTACTCCCCACTTGTAGTCCGGCCTGTCCATGGGCCTGCGCAGCCCCCACCCCTGCTACCATGTGGGATGCCACTTGAACCCACACCCCATTCCACCACAGGTACTGTGGTGCCTTCTTAGCTGGAGGCAGCTTGGGTCCCACCCCGTGCGTCCCCGAGGGGTAAGCGGATCCACTGCCCACACCCCACCCATCCTGATAGCCCAGCCCAGTGTACATCGCCGAGTCCTGCCATGGGACGGGGCAGCCATATCTCTGCCCCCCCCCCCACATGCCCTGTCCGGACCCTTGCCTTACCGGCATCCATCCTCCCCCATAGTTCATACCTGACTCCAACACGGGGGGTGGAGGGTGGGAGGGGGGTGCCCCCCTGTTGTCCCTGTCCACCAGTGCTCGCTCTAAGGCCTCGATTTGTGCAAGGATGTCCGGGTCCTCTGGTTCTGTCTCCTCGAACCCTTCACCCCCATCCTGCCTGTAAACACAATGAACAGGGAGTTCAACCCCTTCTTGAGCATCATCATCCTCCACACGGTCTGGCTCCCATGCATGCCCAGATTCCCCAAGCAGTGGGTCAGCATGTCTCCGGGTCATCCCACCAGAGACCATCCCGGCCTGCCCTCTTGCTCCCCTGGGCAGCTGCCCAATGACTGCCCCTTGTGAATTGGGGGGGGCACAATCTGCCAGGTACCCCACCTAGGGGGCACTGCTGTTTCCTGCTTGGGGGGCCCAGATGCCAGCTCCCCCCATCCAACGCCTCCACTGGGGCCAGTTGCAAAAACTCCAGCCAGAGCCCAAATCACTGGGGGCGGGGGGTGTAACGTGGCCCTGTGCCCCCTGCTTCCCTTTCCTGCCTGACTCCCTTGTGCCCCATGGGCTGATGCAACCCCCCATCTGCCGCATGGCCCTCCACAGGGGGGAAAATGGCTGCCGCTCCATGATTCTTTCCCACAGCAATGCCTCACATGCTGCTAGTCTCTCCAGTGTGCTGCCAGTTCCAGGAAGCAGAGCCCTGCCAGCCCCTCCCTTTCCCTTCTTCCCAGCTGGCCCTGAGGGCCCAGCAACTGAGGGGTCCCCACCCCCACGCTTCCCCACTCTCCTTGCTTCCGACTCCTTCATGGCCTTGCTCCTGGCCCGTGTCTTTGGCACAGCTCTGGGGCCGCGCTTCTGGGTACGCCCCATGTCACTGCTGCTCTGCCTCACCGCTGGCACAAATGACTTAAAGTAAGCAAAGGGGGGGGGGGCTGAGCAACACTGCCAATGAGCAGGGAACACATTTTCTGTGCTGGCCAGACCACGTGACCAGCCCAAGTCAATCAGAGGCCTCCTTTTTCGTGCCGCCGGCGAGGGCTGCTGAGGCAACCCTCGCCAACAGCTACACTTGTGGCCACACTCTGGAGGCTGCAACTGTGCAGCCTTCATTCCCCAGCGGCGCCCTGTCCACTCTCTGCTAATTGGGGCGCAACAATGCCCCACCGCCATTGAGAGGTGGAGGGCAAATCTAGTCCCAGTAGGTCACAGAAGATCATTACTTTTATGGCTGTTTTGGTATCTGGACCTGTTAACTCTTTTTAGGACCTCAGCAAAGTTAACCTGTGCAAAGCTTCTACACATTAATTGAAGCTTTTTTTCCTGTGACTTTCCTTTGAGAGGAAAGCCAAACCTCTGCATAGTTTTGTATATTGATTTGTCATATGTAACCAACTGGATTTAAATCTGAAGTTTTGTTCCCTCCTCCCTCCCTCCCACTAGTTCAGTGAATAAATCTTTTTAAAAGAAATTCCTTTATTTCACTGAGATTTAGCATAACAGAGATAGAAAGCTGTAATTAATAAAACAGATGATAGCATTTTTACTACATTGATCTGGATAATGAAGCCCTGCTTGCAGATTGTTTTCCCCCTGTGCTTATTTACATGGAAGATTGAACTCATTCTAGAATGATGTCAATCTCGGTCTTAGACATATCGAGATTAATCTGCTTGCAACACACTCTGTATGTAGTCAAACAAATATCTTTCCTTTTGCACACATGAGGATATGAACTTTTAAAAATGCTTACAAATAGTGCTGTTTTCTATTTGGATTCAAGACTTTGGTTGCAATCGTCAAAGTTCTTACTCAGTATTCTTTCTTACTTGCAACCCTCACAGCTTTTACAAAAGATGTTTTCAGAGGGATGGGTGGCTGGCTACCCCTGGGCCTGCTCCGGGGGTGCACCCCCACATCTGCCCGATTGCAGCCCCACCTGGTTCGGGTTTAACCCGGCAGCTGCTGCGGCCCATGGTCTGTCCAAGCATAGAGAACAGCTCCGCCTACTGCCAGTGCCCTAGGTTTGGGCAGCCTGCTCCGCTGGCAGTGCTCCTGGATTTTCTAGAGCACTGCAAGTGCAGCTGGAGCAGAGCAGAGATAGCCTGCTCCACCTCTGCTCTGTCTGAATATCTGGCGGCCCCTGTCTTTAGACAGACGGGCCACCCGGGGGGTGAAGCAGAGCAGAGGCGGGGCTGATGTCTGTCTACAAGCACCCGATGAGACTACTCTGGAGTAAGCGGTTTAAGGATTGTGGCTTTTGTTACATAAACGCGATTTTAAATAGAAAATGTGATATTACAGTAACTCTTTTAAAAGGGCATGACATACAAAAATACCTCATCAGTGATGAACCCCATTGACTAGAGGGACAGGAGCATTCTGAAAATAAATTTGAGCCTTCTTCACCATCCATCTCTCCAGGTTAGTAGTTCTCAAGATCCTTCAGATTGTAACCCTATGCGGTAGCAATGAATGAGCGTCTCGTCTCATCTAGCCAAGGAAGTATAGTTGTAACCCTTTGAGGCGCTAAGGAATTAAACTGGCATGAAAATGGAACAAGGCAAGTAATTGCTGCTGTGCAGTGAAAATCAAGATTTAATGTTTATAAGAACATAAGAAGTGCCATAATGGGTCAGACCAATAGTCCTTTGAGCCTACCACCTGTCTTCAATAATGACCAATCTGAGTCGCTTGGAAGAAATAACCAGCAGGTCACAATGGGGCAATACATTCCATGTTCACTGTCCTGACAGTAAGAGGTTATATTCCCCAAATCTCCCTGGCTAATGGACATATATCCTTTCTTAAACCCAGCTACGCTACAGGCCTTGACCACATGGAGCTACCTACCATCTGCCGCTGCTGTTCCTGCCGGGCTGAGCCCTGCCACCGCTGTTGCTCTTCCGGACTCCCCGCCGACCATCTGCGGGGAAGGAAAGGATGGAGGGACAGTGAGCGCAGGGGCTGGGTGGGGGGGACCCATTGAACTGGGATTGTTTTTCCACCATTCCCCTTCCCCTGCCCGCAGCCGGAAGTAGCCTGGGGGGCATAAATGAGAGACACCTGCGGCTTGCAGCTTCGTGTGTGTGTGTATTTTCCCACTCTGCCTCTCTCTGTCACAGAGGAGCTTAAAGGTGTAGCTGGTTACTCTGAAAAGAAGCAAACATTCTATGAGAACTCAGTATAAGGGTGTACAGCTATGGGGTTTTGGAATTGCTGCATTTTGGACCAGTTGATGCATTTTTAAAATAGCTGCACATATTCCCAAATCTAGTGAGCTGTTGGTAATCAAGTTCAGAAATGATGCTCTCAGACTAATGGTATGCCAGTTTGGCAGATCTAGAAGCAAGCTTCTTATGTAGTCAGAAATAACTTTATCAGAAAGTGAAAAGACATTTGTGATTAATGCCCTACAAAATGAGCTGTTGAGAAGCTGTCAGAGGAAAAAGTAGCCTTCACCTTTATATTAACTACTGTTGTGAGTAAAGAAGGGCGAGAGGGAAAAGCTGTGTTTAATTATGTGGAAAGTGCCTCTTAGTGTCTCAGCATCACTGCCTCAGCTATCAAAATAACTATTCATTTCCATGGCTTGAAGTGGACGCTACACAGCTGCTTTACAAAAAAAAAAAATTGCTTGCAAGACTAGTAATTGTTGTCATGGGGGTTTATGGAGCTCACATGGTAGCTTCAAAAGAAGAAATAATACAGATATGAAATGCATGGTACTCAAAATAGAATGAATACAGATAATTTAGACTTTTCTGATGTTCTCTTATATAAAGTCCAAAATTACACAGCTAAGCTCTACAATGAAGTGATTGAGCTATTTCTGTTCCCGGAGTATTTTTTGTGGAACAGCATAATTGTCATTTCAAACAGAATTCCAGCCCAACACTAACAATTTGGCCGTGATTGCGGCATACTATTCTTTAATCTTTAGCACCGTAATCATCCAGCAGTACTTTGTAATCCGAGAATTGGTCAGCGTGATATTAGGAATGCAAAAAAAACAACGCAGGCAAACCCCCCTCTTGGCACGCAGCATCCTACACGTGCTGGGTCTGAGCTCCCTTCTAGTGAATCAATGGCAGAATTTACCTTGGTTTCATTTGAAGCTGGATCTCATCTACTTCATTTAGTAGGGCTAAAAAACATGTAGAGGCAAAATGGAGAAAAATAAATTGCACACAAACTCAGCCGTTGATCTGGAAGTTGTTTGATGATGAAAGGAAATTGATAAAAGGGGGGAATTACAATGAAAATGAAGTTTGATTATCTGATAAAGTATCATCCTCATCAGCTTGGTTTAATCAAAATCAAAAACCTTAGGGACCGCCTCGCCCTTCGCGCCCCGGAGCGGCTCCTGCGGTCTGCCAGGGGTGCCCTCCTGGAGGTCCCCCATGTTAAGCGGGGGGCCACGATGGAGAGGGCATTCTCGGTGGTGGGACCGCGGCTGTGGAACTCCCTTCCGGAGGAAGCTCGCCTGGCCCCAAGCCTTTTAACATTTCGGCGGAACTGTAAGACCTGGCTGTTTGCCCAGGCCTTTGGGAGGGAGGGTGGGGAGGGAGGATTTTAGTCCCCCACCCATTTATTTATTGATTGATTTGCCTAGCCCTGTTTTATATTTTATATTGTATATTTTATATGTTATATTTTATATTTGATTGTTTTAAAATGAATTTTACTGTTTTTATTGTTGGAAGCCGCCCCGAGCTGCGTTGCAGGAGGGGCGGGGTATAAATCTGAAAAATAAATAAATAAATAAATATATTAGCCTTAGCTGATACATATTCTTGCTCCTTATCCTTGTTCCCCATCCTCAACAACATTCCCCCTCCGAGTGCTGCATTGTCCAGCTTCAACCTCTTCTCTTGGTGTGATGGGTGAGTCTTTTCAGGATGAGGCTTAGAGCTAGTCAGCCACTAGTCACCTGGTCCCAGTTAAGGGGTTAATTGGCCAGGAGAGTGGCAATTAGCACAGTAAAAGGTCATTTCAGCAAAGAAGTCAGGTGTCTGGGAGGGTACTGGTCAGGTACCCCAGGATAAAGCCCCAGGATAAAGCCAAAGGAGGTTCAGTGGTGAAGCAACACTGTGGAAAGAAGGTCTACCCAGGGTCAGCTTCAGGATAGAGGGGTTCCTACCCACCCCCCCAGGAAAAGTTAACTACAGGAAAGTTCTGCGTAGGCAGTTCTGGCACTCCTGCCATGCACTGGGCAGAACATCAACGCCTGCAAGAGAGGCAAGGCCAGGGCTGGTAGCCCAGGTCAGTGATTATGGCACAGGAACTACCCAACCTGGCTGGCAGCCCTTATGGGCTAGGTCAGGGCAGCATTCCAAGGGGATGCCAGGAGACACCGGGTATTAATTAATGAGATGATAGGCTGCTACAGTCAGGGTTCAGTCCGTGTTCAGCCCATACTCACGTTTAGTGTCGCCAACCTAATAAACGGATTGTGTAAACTTGCGGGCATCCCCCACTTGCGACTCGAGTGAGAGTGGAGTGAGGGGCAGGAAGTGGTTGCTCCTCAGACACTCTAGGATTTCTGCTCGTGACTCTATGGTGCTGGAGGACCTGTACATCCGAGGGGCTGTACACAACCTAATTAAAGGGACGCAGATATTTAGGCCGCACATTAGCCCTCATTAACCACATGGCAGGCTCCACATTCTCCAAGACACCGCCATGAGTGGGGGCTGGGGGCCCAGTGGGTGAAGGCCACATGGTTGGTGGGGACAAACACCTGTAAATGGGCAGGTGGACACCACTGGGTGTGGGCTAATGTCTCATTTGTTAACACCCACGATAGTTATAGGAACTCTGGTAAGAAACACACCCAAAGAAGAGTAAGGACCCAGAGTGCCTCACACTGAAGAGAGTCATCTGAAGCAGCAAGCCAGGAACCCCAGAGCCAAAGAGCTATACCAGTGGTTGTCAAACTATTTTGGACTTAACCCTCCACCTCTCCCCATGCATTTTCTCTCCCTCCCAGAATTGCATGCCTCCTCTTCCCCTCCCACTTTTTGTCTCCCTCTCCAAGCACTATGTACCCCCTTCCCTGCTTCTTCCTTTGCATTCTCAACACCCTTCTACCCCAGTCCCACAGCCTACTTCTTCCTCCTCTCCCCAACACTTCCAATACCCTTCTGTCTCCTCCCAGCGATGCTTGGCCCCTTCATCCCCAGGACCCCTTCCCCTTCTCCCACCTCTCTCCTAGCACTGCATGTCTTTTGCATCCTTTGCCCCAACACCTTATGCCTCCTGCACCCCCACAATACTGTATATGTTACAATGGTATCGCAATCGCCGCAACACTACTAATTGGAAGTAATTGGGGGGGTTTTGGTACAGACTGCCACACAACACATACAAAGTTCCTAGTCTTGGCAGCTCCAAAACACTAATTAGACTGAGAATACCCATACAATGATATCTTGCATGTCTGAACCTTGACCAGGATCCAAGGATCATGCTGGCTGGTTAGAGAAGGTGAAAGAGTCCCTCTGATGGTCTGGTCTGTGGTTGTTGCTCCTCTTCTTGTGTCTTGGGCCAAGTAGTGAAGGAGACAAGGCAGAGGATGAGGTGAGGGAGGAAGGGTTCTTCTCTTTGTGTCAGCCTTTTATAGTCCTGGTTTGCAACAGGGAGGCAAGTGTGTGCGTGTGTGGTGTGGGTGAGGCCATGGGGTTATGCTGATGCTTGCATGATAAATTCTGGTATAGCAAGTGTCTGACATAGCTCTTGTCAATGTTATCTCTGGAGTTAGATGGGTATGGGCATCAAGGGTCTCATTTGGGAAGGATGATTATGGGTGGATTCCAGTGGCTGAGCACGTATGCCCCTGGCAATTGTATAATTGCCAGGGGCATACGTGTGTCTCTTAGGCTGCTTTTAGATGAGCGGCGGTCCGCTAGCACATGTTTACTCAAGCTAGTTATATATCTGTTCCTGTCAGTTTTTATTGTACACAGGATACTCCGTATTGGGGCTGCTTTCTCACTATCCGAAGCGAGCGAGCTCAGTTTTTGGTCAAAGCTAGAGCTGGTCCCCACACATACCCCCTGCTCCCTCTTGCCTTTCTAGCACCATGTACCATGTACCTGAGGCCTCCAAAGCATTCCCAGCTGCAGTTTCCAGGATCTTGCTCCATGCCCCACAGACAGCTGCTTCCATGCTCCTGACCAAGTGCTGCTGGGTGGAGCAAAGGCAGGGCTTCCAGTGTAGCCATTTTATTGCTCCACCAAGAAATTACTGTTAACCTTTCACTGCAAGACCTTGCCTTTCCCTCCTTCATCATCCTGTCATGGTGCCTCTCCTCCCGCCAGCCTGCTGTCCTGCTGAGAGGGGGGATTCGACCGTAAGCCACTCCCTCATGCCACCCAAAACTTGCCATGTAAGCCAGCAAGCCAATTTTCACAGCAAGTACTTGGCAGAACAAAGGAGAGGCTTCACCAGCACTAGTACCCCCGCTTGAGAACCTGTACTATAGACTATCCTTCTTGAAGGAGAACTTGGACAGTATCCTCTCAGGCTTAGACCCAAGGACCATGAGTGGAGACCATGGGGACGAACAAGAGCAATTCTTCAGTGAAAGAATATAGGTAGAAAAAGCAGTGTCATCAGTCTCCAAGACAAGTGAAGGACAAAATAACCAGGAGCAGTGACAAGAGAATTGAACTGGGTGTCTGAAGTCCCTTGCTCTTGTATGTATTTAGTGCTGGGTTGGGCTGGCCTGGGCTGCCTCACTACAAAGAAATGGTCATTCTTCTCCCAGAGATCCTATTCTATTCAGATTCTGAGTAAAAACAGATGTGCAGGCAGCATGGCAGCTCGCTGACCTGGCCTGCATGGGAAACAACAGCGGACACTCTCCAGGTCAGCAGGCAGCACTAAACAAACATGCCTGCCAGCAGGAGAGCCAGCCTGCTGCCTGTACGATCAGAGTGGAGGTGGTGCATCAGATGTGCTGGCTGCTGGCCCCACCCCTGCCTTGACCCCAGCGCTCCATCTCCCCCATGACAAGCAAGCCACCACGGCAACCCCTGCCCTGCAGCGGGGATGATGGCGATGAACACGTGTTGGCCTGCTGTGGCCTTTATTTGTTTGTGTGGATGGTCCATGGCCTGGAATGGGCACCTGGGATCGAGTCCAGGACTCATTCCAGGCAAACCACCTACCCACCTTGGGGCAGTCCCAGGCCAATATCTGGCAGTGCAGGAATACACGCAAAGTGAGTCCCGGGCTACAGCCAGCCACAACTGGCTAGAGTGGGCCTGCGTCACGTCTGTTTTCACCCTTTGCTGTATCCCAGCACCTGCTATTCCCTTTTCTTTCTCATTCTTTGGCATGTCCGACTGGCCAATTGTGCTTTTCATTGTAAGGTTTTTCAGGCTCTGATCACAGCTTCCATATGGTGAAAAGAATTTATGGGGAAGGGGGGAACCCTCCACGTCACCTCTTTAGCATGCTGGCTTTCATTCCTTCCTCTCAAATTCATAACCAGCAGGGCATTTTGTTCTTGATACCCATTAAATGAAACCCATAAAGAGAGATCTGAAGCATACCCATTAAATAAGTATTCATGACAATTACTATTGCATTCAACTCCAATTGCCCATCCCACCCACTTTTTATAACAAATAAACTTATTTTCAAAATTGCTTTCAAAAAACGTTTAGATGAAAGCATCATGTCAAATATTTCACAGCTCCCACTTGTGACATGCTGTGCTTGATTGTGTAAAATAATATAATGTGATGTACCCAACGTGTGATGATAGACGTAAATGAACTGAACAAATGCTCTATCCAAGGGGAACAAGACATAACTCAAGTGTAACTTTGAATGTTAGGGACACAAATTAAATTATGTGAGTTCAGAGCATTAAGGAGAGGTATTTTAATATGGTTACTTTCATACTTGCTCAGATCTCAGGGTATATTTTAGTGGACTTGAGTTGTTCTATTTCTAATGCTAAAACATTACGAAGGCACAAAAGTACTGAAAGCAATGTTTAAGTCAATACCATACCAATAAAGCAATGTAGGCTGAAGAACATATTAAGTATAAAAACATGGAATGCCATGGTTTTTCAAAAACCTGAGATAATGGTAAGTTTTACTCTATTATTTTCTTCTCTGATAGATTTCTAAATGGTTCTGCAATTACCTTTATTTAAACTACAGGCTGCCTTGTGCGTAGTTCAAACATCAAGCTCCAGAAATGAACAAGGAAGCTAACTACTTATTAGAACTATGCAAAGCCCAGTCATTACAAGACTGTTACCTGGCTTTAGTTAGGGGTGAGACAATGTGAATGGAATAGTTGACAACTTTTTACAAACTCAGAAATGTGACTTTAAAATTCCCTTCACATTTGCAAATTTAGCCGTGGAGTTTGCATGGGGATTTGACATGTTCTTGACTTAGTTTAACTCATGAGTTCACAATTTATTCATTCGCAGTTTGTTAGTTCACAACACTGGCCACCTGCACATGAGAGGGGTGTGGGTAGGCACTTCCATGGGTCACAATCATGGCAGGGAGAATCATGTGAAACTCAGCTAGTGGGTATGGGGTTTTAAATGTCATTAGCCCATTTCGGCCATGATTGCACTCATGGATTACAGGGTTGAGTGCAATCATGGTAGAAATGGGCTGACATTCAAAATTCTGCACCCTCGAGCCGAGTTTTATGTGATTTCCCCCCCCTCCCGCCTTCTGAGATTGCGACTCAAGGCACTTCCCCCCACCACCACCACCATGCCCATCTCATGTACAAGCATCCTCTCTGTCCATTACAGTCATCTTAGGTGATACTAGCAGAGGGTAAACCAAAGTCAGATGAACATAATTGTAAAGTTGTTGACATCACTCTTTAAAAACTACAGCCCAAGCACCAAAGGGCTCATTTGCAGAACACAGTTTTCCCTTGTGACTCGCCGCCATGTCTACCTTAATCTATGCTTATCTTGTCTCAGCACATTCACGCAGCTGCTGATTCCTCTTTGGTTCAATGGATTCTTCCCCTCCCTATGCACTGTGATGTTTCCCACCATTATTAATTATTTATTATTATTTTTATAAGCATTTATATAGCGCCAGCTATGTACCTGGCACTTTACAAAAAACAAGATAGACACAGTCCCTGCCTGAGAGCTTACAATCTAAAGACAGGGAGAGGGGAGACAGGGAAGGGGGAACAGAGGGAAAGACAAAGGTAGTGACATTAATGAGAATGCAAGCGCTCAGGTACACGTTATTGGCTTGGGAGTTTACAGATAACAGGTGGAGGATAATCCTGGGTGGGGATGATTAGCATCAGTTAGGGAGGGAGGGTGGAGCGGAAGAGGTGGGTTTTGAGGAGGGACTTGAAGGTGTGGAGGGTGGGGGCAAGGTGGACGAGAGCAGGGAGGAAGTTCCAGGCGTGCGGGGCAGTGAGGGAGAAGGGACAAAGGCAGTTAGGGGAGCAGGGGAGGCATGGGAGGATGAGGGAGGGGATATTAGAGGAGCAGAGTGTTCGAATAGGGGTTCAGAGGGAGATCAGGGCATAGAGGTAGGGAGGAGCGAGGTTGTGAAGGGCTTTGTAGGTGAGGACAAGGAGCTTGTACAGAATACACTCAGGAAGAGGGATCCAGTGGAGAGAGGAGAGGAGGGGCTGCACATGGTCAAAGCAACGGGCTAGGTGGATGATCCTGGCTTCAGAGTTTTGAACAGAGATGAGGGAAGAAAGGTGAGAGCGGGGAAGGCCAGCGAGGAGGAGTGAGATGACTAGGGTATGAATGAGAGTTTTGGCAGAGGAGACAGACAGAAAAGGGCGGATCTTAGCAATGTTGTGGAGGGAGAAGCGGCAGGATTTGGCCACGGAGTCAATGTAGGGTTTGAAGGTAAGGT
>QEPC01015474.1:362623-382100 GCA_003113815.1 Sphenodon punctatus | reverse complement strand
CTGGTCTGGAGGCTGCAGCTGGTGCAGAATGCCGCAGCCCGTCTCCTTACTGGGGTGGGCTGCAGGGAGCACATGACACCTGTGCTCCGGGCTCTGCACTGGCCACCTATAAAGCACCGGGCTAGGTTCAAGGTGCTGGTTTTGACCTTCAAAGACCTTCACGGCCTGGGTCCTGCCTATCTGCAGGATCGCCTCACTCCCCATGTGCCCGTGCGACCCCTGAGATCATCCATGGAGGCCTTTTTGGAGGTTCCCCAGGCAAGATGGGTGGTCGCTGATGTGAGATCTTTTTCAGTGGCTGCCCCTGTGCTGTGTAATTCACTGCCAAAGGAGGCTCGGTTGGCCCCCACCCGCCTATCATTTCAACGTTTGTGTAAGATCTGGCTGTTCCACCAGGCTTTTGGTGAGGGGGGTGGGGAGGGGAGGGTTTGGGAGGGAGGGTGAGTTTTTATGGTTTGTTTTAAAATTTGTTGATTTATTAATTTTTTTGTGGTGTTCGCTGCCCCGAGCTGCCTTGGGAAGGAGGGGCGGGATATAAGTTTTAAATAAATAAATAAATAAAAATAAATAAATAAACTACTTTATTTCAATCTCCAAGTCAATGAAGGATTATTAGCTTAACAAGCTGCATAACTCAATATTCTGGTGTTTGCAGAAAAGCAGTCTGGGTGGGGTGCCCCATAGTATGGATTTGTCCTTTAATCTGACCCTGATTCTGCTGCTTTCTATTAATCCTCTCCAGAAAATGCATTGCTTTTAAAATTAATCTTACAAAAATGGCAGCTGTGCTCCCTTACAATTGTTTATGATTTATACGTACAAGTTGTCACAAATTCTACCTGGACTAATGTATTGGCAGTGACCTGACATTGGCAAGTTTCCAAATCCTTTGAAACTAGATTTTCTGGCTGTAGGTGCAGAGCGTACACACCCTTGCCAGTTCCCCTCAGATATTCCATACGTAGGTGTATGGCCCCTGAAGAAATTTACCTGCATAGATTAGGAACGTAGTGAACATTTCTCTATACATTTATTTCTGTGTACACGTTTCTGGTGCTACACATTACAGTGAACCATGGGGAAAATCAACCCCTGTGGTAACGCGGTAATCTCATCCCAAGGTGCAACAGTTGTTCTGGGGTGGGGCAGGCAATGAGCTAATGTGATGAATCCTACAAGAAAGGCCGGAGACCAGGGCCAACCTTACCCAAAGCGGGGCTCAGGGCGGGGAAAGACGGTGGCGCCCTAACTTCCGGCGGCAAAGCTGCTGGTGGCCAATGGGCCTAGGGGGGCAATCCCTAGCTCGGGGGCAGCGTGTTACCCAGGCCTGGGCTTGGGGATGGGCAGAGGGGCACTCCCTTCCGCCCATCCCCAAGCCCGAGCAGCCATTCGGATCACCTACCTGATCCACTGTTGCCGCTCTTGTCGGTCGGGGCTTTCGTTCCCACAGCCACTGCTGCCAACTCCGGCCTGAGGCCAGAGGTGGCCTGGTCCCTGGCCAGGCAGTGGAGGGGGACAGTGAAATTAGGGAGAGGTGGGGCCTCTGCTTCTCCCTCAATTCTGCTGGAAGTGAGGGAGAAGAAGGCAGAGGCCCCGCCTCTCCCTCATGTTGTGACACTGACCGGCCAGGCCCCCTCCGCTGCTTGGCTCAGTTTGTTAGTTTCAGACAGGGGAAATGAGGGAGAGATGGGGCATCTGCCTCTCTCCTGGCTGACTGTGACAGGCAGTGGGGTGGGGCACGGAGTGTGTGAGAGGCAGGGCCTCTGCCTCTCCCTCACTCCTGCCGGCCCTCTCTGCTGGCTGTCAGACACAACAGTCTTGTCAGAGAGGAGTCAGATGACTCCCGAGGGCCCCGTGCTTGGGGTTCCAGCTCCAGGCCACTGTCAGGCTGGGAGCTGGGGACCCTGAGTGTGGGGACCCCCCAGGAATGGGGCCCTGGGCGGCCACCCCTAACCACCCCAATGTAAGGCCAGCCCTGCTGGAGACGCATCATGTGTCAGAATTACCCAAAGTGGGATAATGCTGCCCAAAGTGGGTTAACGGACCTCCCCCTATGTGGCTCCGCTGTGCAGCCCTGTTGCAAGGCAGGGTCTGTGGATCAGGCCAAGAGGAGTGCCTCTTTCCCATGTGTTCCTCTCAGGCTCCCTCCCATGCAATCTGTTAGGTGGCAGGGAAGAAGGTGAGCACCTTTACAGGCCCTCCCTGCAATCAGCTGCTAGGTGGTAGGGGAAGAAGATGCATGCTTCTCCCAGGACCCACTCTCCTGCAATCAGCTGCTGGCAGTACAGAAGAGGGTGCACGCTCCTTCCAGGCCCCTCTCCCCCATGATCAGCTGTTAAACAGGGAGAGAAGCATGCATGCTTCTCCATCCCCATAACAGGTGCCTAGTGGCAGCAGGCCCAATCCTACAACACAGCAGGAGCCAGGGCTTCAAGCCTCATGTGGCTGGCTTCTCCACCCAGCCTTGGGCATGGAGAGGCTGGTGTTAGCCTCAGAGGAGCAAATCATGTGGCCAGCTGTCTCCACCAGACCAAGGTGTAGCAGCTGCAATTGCTTACCCCAAGGCAGGCAGGGTATTGGATGAGGGTGGCAAGTTCAGAACTTGACACATAAGGCCACAGCTTCTGGACAAAATGTAGTTGCTGGAAAACACTCCTTGCCACAGCCGCCACCTGGAGAGGCGAAGCTGCGGATCGATGAGCACACTGAGGCTACGGACTGTCGAAACCAATGGCGGATGCACCCTGTCAATGATGGGGGACTCCATCACACCCAGGTCACCCAGACCCCTACCCACCAACATCACCTCTGTCTTGTTGGAATTCAACTTCAGATGGCTTACCCTCATCCAGTCCCCCACAGCTGCCGGACACCGGGTAAGCACCGAGACTACTGGGCCTGGGTCTGATGAAAATGAGAGGTAAAGTTGGGTGTCATCAGCATATTGATGACACCACACTCCCTCTAACCCTCTCATGAACTCCCCCAGGAGCTGCATATATACATTGAACAGGAGGGAGGACAAGATGGAACACTGCGCAACTCCACTCGCAAGGTATCTGGGGGAAGATGTACAATCTCCCAGGACCACCCCGTGGGTTCTCCTGGTGAGGTAGGAATTGAACCAATCTAAAATGGTTCCTCCCACCTCAGCATGATCCCACAGGTGACTCACCAACACCTCGTGCTCAACTGTATCAAAGACAGCAGAAAGATCTAATAAAATCAACACGGTCTGCTGACCCTGGTCCGTAGTCCGGTGAAGGCCATTGAGCAAGGCCACAAGCATGATCTCAGTGCCATACCCCGGATGAAAGCCAGACTGCAAGGGATTCAGAAACCCAATACCATCCAGATGCGCCTGAAGCTGCCTAAAAAGGGAAGGTTAGAGACTGGGCGTTAGCTGGCTAGGGAGTCAACATCCAACGATGGTTTCTTCAGCAGAGGCTGGACCACTGCCTCCTTTAAAGATTCCAGCACCTGCCCTCCCTAAGGGAGGCATTGACAACCCCAGTCAGCAACGGGCATGGATCTAATTCACACGTGGTGACCCTAACAGCCCCCAGCATATCCCCAGCAGCAGTGGGTTCCACCATCCAAAACTGATCCCACAAAACTAGACCAGATGGGGCATCCACTGCCTCTGACTCTCCCCCTGCATCAACTGTCATGCCAAAATTGTGGTGAATGAGAGCAATTTTGTCCACAAAGTACTGTATAAACTTGTCACAGCGGACACTGGAATACTCCAGGTCCAGGTGGAGACAGGCCGGACTGACCAGACCTCTCACCACCCGGTGAGAGGTCCACTGGATGAGATTTGGAAAACACTAAAAGAGCAGCAAAGAACCCCTTCTTTTCAGCCTGAACAGCCACAGCATAGGTCCTCAAACTGCTCCCATGTAGCAATCAATCATTCTCATTGCAAGTACAGCGCCACCATCGCTCCAACCACCTTCTCTCCCATTTCAGCCTCTGTAAACAATGGGGACCTGCAGTGCCGAAATGATGGAAGTGGACACCTAAGAGTCACCAAGTCAATGGCCCTGGCCAAAAGTATATTCCACGGGGCCACAAAATCATCGACTGAACAGTCGGTGAGGTCAGGGGGAAGATCTCCCAGAGCATTCCTGAACCTTTCTGCTTCCATAAGTCTCCGAGGGTAGATCATCCAAATGACTTAGGGACCGAGGGACCAAACACCCACAGCTTCCTGCCTGTTTCCTCCCTGTAGCTGACAAAATGTCACTGTACCTTAGGGCTGGGCTCCTGGGGTGGAGCTGCAGCACGTCTTGTGTTTTTTGCTGACTACTCATTCTCCAGTGGAGTCTGGGATCCAGGTGCCAGTTCCTGTCTCCACTGACTGCCCTGCAACCCTCCAGAACCAGCTGGGTGAGAGTGGGGAAAGCCAAGCCACCTCCTGCTCCATCCTGTCTCCCTCTCTCTAACTGCTGGCCCATGGTAGCTGTCCTGAGGCAGCTTTGAGGGCTGCCGGCTCTATGGCTCCTCCCCTAACTGCTGTGGGATTCCCCTCCCCAGGTGTAATGTCACATGGCCTGATGATGACATCAGGCTGCGACTGGCCTCTGTGTTGCCAGCAGCCACGTGGCCTGGCTGGGAGCAGCAGTGGGGATGCCAGGAGCAGGTAGGTCTCCACAAAATGGCATCAAGAATTAGTTTTTGGTATATATCAATCAATGATGGCTGGAGGAAAGTAAAACCTTGTGGACAGTGTACAAGTTAAAAACAAAAAATATTAGACAAATCAATTTTGTTTGCTGATGAATTTTGTTTGTTGTAAATGAGAGGGAAAGCATCTTTGCACCAATTGACATTTTCCTCGGAGAAATGAGCTGTATCAATAGGGAGAATAATGTTCTACTAGAAGGGCTTTCTTGCTGAGGAATAATACATCAGGCCCAAGTAATTTGCACAAACTCCCACTAACAGCAGCATTTCATTGTAATCAATAAGTCAAACATTTATTTAGCATCCTGAGTACTGACAATTAGGCTTTTGTCTTTTCAGATTTGCTGCTCTAAGTGAGATTCATTTAATAAACAAGTTTTTCAAGATAGTGATTTATTTTCTGAGGTGTTCCTGCTTCATTTTGCAAGCATCATTCGTGAAAAGGATATAAATTGTTTTCTTGTTATGCAACCCAAATTACTATTCTGTTTATGGGAAAAAAGAAAATGAAAAGCATTTTTACCTTTATCTTCAACTAAATATCAAACATCCATTCCAGGGCATAATATCAAACTCTTTTACCTTAAATGAAAAAAAATAAAAATATTTCAAATAAAATCAATCTTTTCCTCTCTTCCCACCACTTCCTCCATATACATCTTCAAAAGTTGCCCTGGAGGTGAAAGGCTTTGGATTTATTTATTTTTTAAAAAATGTTTACAAACTCTACTTATTAATGATATAATTAATATGTAGATTTTGTAAAAATATATATTTTTAAATAAACTGCTTTTTAACAGTTTTTAGGCAGGAACAGTGGCCATAGAAAGACTAAAATAGCTTCAAGCATGCATGATTTATTCATGGTTATTCAAGCCATTCCCAAGTAAGGATACCATAGATCTTCTCTCGTCATCTCAAAATGTATGCTTCATGTGCCTGATTATCTGACCGCATTGGCTAACATCTGAGGGAAATTAATCTGGTCATACCAGGCACATCCCTCCCTGGGAAGTCTTGCCCCTTCCTGGGCAAATGAGTCATGGGATGTAGTGGCGTGTGTGTCCAGGGGTTGCCAGATGTTCGCCTCACCCTGGGATAAGGCGAGCATCTGCTTGCTCCACGACGCGTCCTTAGAGGAATCCTGAGAAATCCTTATCCATGTGGAGTAAGGCTTCCCAGGGTGGAGCAAAAGCAAACCCATGCGTCTGGGAGCGCTTGCCCCACAACACTTGGGGCAACCCTGTGAGCCGTGAGCCATGGGCACTAGCACGCATCACTCACAGCCATGTCACAGCCAAAGCAGGATTCTGGTCCACCTGGGCTGATGGGGGGAGGGGGAGCCCAGAAGAACCATGTGTGCCCCTCTCCCCACCCCGACAAACAGCTGATCAGAGAAGGGGGGCCTAGAAGAATGCTCATGCCCACTCCTCTGGGCCCCACTTCCCCAACCAGCTGTTTGTCAGGGAGCGGAGAGGGACGTGTGCATGGCTCCTCTGGGCTCCCCCACACTAGCTGTCAGTCGGGTGGATGGGGGGAGGGGAACTTGTGCTCTTCCCTGGCTCCCCTCTTCCCCTGGGAAGAGGGCTTGTCTTTTTCCCGGGCTCTCCTTCCCCATCAGATGTCAGGTGGGGAGGGGAGAGGAGCGCACACCCTCCTTTGCTCCCCAATAGCTGCATATGGGCACCAGGCCCAATCCGGCATTCCAGGGGTTGGAACCTCTAGTCCCTGGCCATGGTGGTGCCTCTACAAAGGGCACAGCCTCCTGCCTTCCCCCTGCTGGTGTGCCCAGCTCCCTTCACTGGCCTCGCAGTGTGGTGGGACCAATTTCCTGCTATGGAGTGGTGCAGGGATTGGACTTGGGAGCTCGTCTGGCTGCACACACTGTCAGAACCAAGGTCTGCTTCACTGGTGCCTGTTCTAGTGTTCTCTCTCCAGTTACACATGGTGATGAAGACAATGATATACAAGCCCTTGATGGTGAGGGAAGAGATGATTGTCTCTGGGTGTGGAGCTGAGGAACCTGATGTAGAGGGTTTTTTTTCCACAGGAAACAGCTCACCTATGATGATGATCAGCTCAAGAGTCAAGCCTACCATAAAGTTGTCATACAGTTCTTTAGGAGAACCTACAAGTATCCCTATAACACTTATTTTGAATAATTGGATAACATCACATGAAGACATTACTTGGGACTGAGTGGTGTGTAGCAGAAGCTAGGTGCCCTGCATGTACTTCAGTTTGAGTATGAGAACATGAATCATGTGTGGATTTTGGTATATATATAATGGTATGTATGTATGGTATGGTTTGGTATGTATATAATGTAATATTTAGATATTATATTTGAATAAGAGATGTGAGTATAAGAGCCTTTTAGTCCAGAAAAAGGAGAGTTATTATAGGCTAGTTTGGGAAGAATTGCAGAAGGCAGCAGAGGATATTGACTCATGGTAATTTTGTAAACAGGTTCAGGGAATTGGCCGGCAGAAGAGGGATCCGGAAAGACCCACAATCCCTGCAAATATTTGGGAAGCTCATTTTGAGAATTTGTTTTTTTGCCGAGAACCCCCGAAGTGAGGTCCCCTATTTTATCCTTGGGGAGTCCAAGTGGGATTCAGTCTCGGAGGAGGTGGTAACCGAATTAATTATGTCCCTTAAAGGGGGGGGGGGGTAAAGCCCCTGGCCCAGACTTCATACCCTCAGAATTTTTGAAAGCAAATGTCAATTGGTGTGCCCCTGTATTAGCGGCATTGTTCACAGGTATAAATTGTTCTGGAAATGTCCCCTCTGATTGGAGTCAGGCAATAGTAATACCAATATTTAAGAAGGGCAGTGGTAGGGACCCCAAAAACTATAGGCCTATCAGCCTATTAAGCACAGTAAGTAAACTTTACGTAATATCTTCTGTGGAAGTTGAGAGCCTGTTTGGAGGCCAATAAAATTCTAAAAGATGAGCAAATAGGCTTTAGGGAGGGGTGAACAACTGGGGATCATTGTTTCATTTTGAATCATTTGATTGAAAAGAATATCAGTTTGTATGGTCAGCTACATGCTGTGTTTATGTCATGGTCCTGCCTTGAACCCCTGGCCCCTGGTTGGGAGGCTCCTTACGGCCTGTGCTATTGACAGGTTGTTCCAGGGAATGGCTTTTTCTCCCATCTGGGCTTTTCCTCCTCTTGCCTACTCAGGTTCTGCTGTACACCTGGGGAGGGGCGTGACTGCACCTGCCACAGCCTGATTGGCTCCCAGAGGTATTTAGGGCTACTGGGAGCTGTGGTAGGTGTGGAGATTCAGGTCATTCCTCCTTGGCTTGTGTTTGGCTCTTGCCCCCTTCTCCTCTCGCTGTTTATCCTCTGCTTGGGCTTCTATCCATATTGGTGTTGTGTCCCCTTGTGTTTGTTGTGTGTTATGCCATTCCCCATCCCCTTGGGTGGATATCTGTCCTGCTTGTCCTCCTTGTATGTTGGGGGGTTTCTTACCTAAACTCCTTTCCTCTGTTGATTGTCTGCACATGGTGGATGCTGGTGGGTTCCTATTCACCCCCTGTCTGGTTTTGTATTGAATGGCTCCCTTAGTCCCTTCCTCCCTTGAGACCCCCATAGTCTGTCTGTCTGTTTGCTGGCCTGAGGGACCTTGCCCACTGGTCACCTTTTGTTTCTCGGGGAAATCCCTTGCCTCCGCCTCTGGCTTCGCCTCGTTGCCTCCGCCTCTGGCTTTGCCTCGTTGCCTCCCCTGTGTTGATCCCTTGATCCCTGTTTCCAGTTCCCGGTCCTGTGTGTCTCTTCCCTGTCCCTCCACCTCGATGAGTCGTATGCCTTCCTAGACCAGCTTGGCTGGTACTTATCCAGAGTGCTTTATCTCCTGGATATCAGAGAGCGGCTGAGAGGTTCCCTTGCTAATCCCGTGTTTCCCCTTCTGTCTTCCCTCCTTATCTTTCCCTCTGTCCTTTCCCTAGGCTCCAGCCTTGGAGCCTGATGTTTATTGATCTGAGGGCCACTTTTGATCTGGTCCCCAGAGACCGATTATGGCAGAAACTTGTGGCATTCAATATTGATAGGAGGCTTTTATTCCTAATTTACAAGTTGTATGAAAACTCCTCTATAAAGGTAAGGTTAAATGATTAGGGAGCCTTGTCCGACACAATAAGGACCTGTCGGGGTGTCAGACAAGGATGTATTCTTGCCCTGACACTTTTTAATATATATGTAAATGATGCTGTGGAAATATGTTCCAATGTGTCCTTTCATTCCCCAGTTGTTGGCAAAAAAGGTATTACGCCTCTGTTCTATGCAGACGATACAGTTTTACTGTCTGGCTCCCAGGTGGGTCTAAGGTGACTTTTGGAAGTGTTTGGGAGGTATTGCCAGGATAATCTCCTTGAAATAAATTTGCAGAAGACTAAGGTTGTAGTTTTCACACGGAAAAAACTAGCCCATAAGTGGGTTATTGATCTGGACTTGTTCGATCTTTTCCTTATCATTAGGTACTTGAGTCTAATCTATCAAGCAAATGGGGGTTGGGCAAGTGAAGCCCAGACCATATTGGGAAAGGTTAAACAACTGGTTAAATTACTGGTTGCCTTCTTTAAGGCTAGAGGGGGCTTTTTGGTGGCCCCAGCAGTTAAAATCTTTATGGCAAAGTGTCTTCCTCAACTGCTGTATGGTGCCCATTTTGGGGCCCTGGATAGAATTGAAAGTTTGGAGTGGCTCGAGTTTGGCTTTGTAAGATCTTTGCTATCAGCCCTGGCTGGAGCAAGCAGTAGAGCACTGGGACTGGAGTGCGGGCTGCTGCCGCTACAGGAAAGAGTATGGAAGGGTGCTATTGGGTATTGGCTTCACCTGCTTTTTCGTATGGCTGCTCTTCTTTCGCAGTTGGTGCTTGAAGATAAAAAGTTCCCAATATGTGGGTTTCAAAGGTTTTGAACAAAGCAAATCTCCTAGGATTCTCACCAGTGGCCCTGCTCCCCCTGGGTTATAAAGTGGCAAAAAAAAATGCTATTCGATAGACTCGCGGATACCACATGGCAGGAAACTTTTGCTTCCCTTCGTGATAACAGAACATTAGGAGGATATCTTTCAATTATGAACCAAACACATTTTCCTATCTTGTAAACAGTAAGGTTCCAAAAAAGAGGAGGCTGTTCACTTTAGCAAGATTAATTTTTTCCCCCTCAAATTTGGTGGAGGGTCGCTTTAGAGGGGTCCCATTGGCGGAGCGTAACTGCTGTTGCCAATTACAACAAATTGATACAATTGAGCACATCCTGTTATATTACCCCCTTTATAATGAGGAACACGCTAGGTTTATTACTCCACTTTTAGCTGCCTGCCCTGGTAGACAAGAAGAGTTTTATTTGAGGTTTCTGCTGGATGATCACTCCACTGCTATTACGTCCAAGGTTATGGAATTCCTGTGGAGAGTATTTGTTATAAAGCAGAAATACAGTCTCTTGGGCAGGGAAGATGAATAAATAAATTTTGGTCCACTATATTTAGCCGGGGTAAGACTAATCGTGTGGATTCTTAGCTTTCCTAAAACAATATGGTTTGTGAATGGGTCAAATTTAATATAATCCTTTTATAATTTTTTTAAGTTTATAGTTATTACGAAGTCTGATGGATGTTCCAGTTTTGCTTGGTTAGCCTCTTATGTTATATGAAATAGCATAAACCCCCACTCCCTCACTTTGTGCTAGGAGAGGTGGGGGGTGCTTGTGTTAATGAAGTAATGGATTGAATTGCAGAGTCCAGGGGTCAAGAGTTTCCTGACCTCAAGCTCTGCAGAAGAGCTAGGGTTCATTCTAGTATTATATCCCATGTTGGGATAATCTTACTACGGTTACTGACTTATGGGTCGTATAAGTGTATCTCTAGATTTGTATATCTTATAGGAGGCAGGGGGGGACATCCATTTAGAATTGTAATTAAAATTTTGTTGATAAGTTTAGTTTTTTAGAAGCTATTTCATTTTAATTGTTAATTTTTGATTTTTAGTTCTAGCTGGGGACAGCAGGCAGCTGTTTCTATTGATAATTTTATTTGGATTCTGATTTAGTGTTGGTGGTGTGCTTTGGTGCTGTTTTACTGTGTATATCTTTGTTATGACTTATTGTTGAAACAATAAACTTATCAAACTAAAAAACTATATTTGAATTATGTTTATAATGCATTTGAAAACTATGTGTGTTTGTGTTTGATGGGGACACCAAGATCTCCTGAAAATTATGATGCGAAGTTTGCAAGGTTTAGAAATGTGAGATTAATAACAACTCGTGTATGTATATGTATTCTTTTTTCAGACATTTAAGGTTTCATTGATACCCCACTGAGAGCAATTACAATCAGAGTGTTGCTGAAGAAGACCAGGATATCTGGGTCAGAAACACAGTTGTGTACAACACGGATATTTTTTTCAATGGGGAATACATACCTGCATACAGGTTTTATTAGGCGAGTTTAGACTCCCTGATGGCTGTATTATAACCCTGACTGTATTTGGTATCTGTATTAATGTGGTTTGTCCTTATATGTTAATTCTGTTATACATCAATATATGTTAATTCTTGGTCTCCATGGGTCTGTATAAATAAATGAAGAATTATTTTTAGAAGCTTTGGCATTTCCTTGTATCCCCCTGAGGTTGTGGTATTTTTGGATTCCTTTTTTGGGGGGGTACTTTTGTTCGTGTGGGGCAATTTTTGGAAGAGTGTAACCCCACCTCCCCCTTCTACTGTTCCTAGCTGGTTAGTAGGAGATTTCTGTGTTACCGGACAGGCCTATCACCAGGGGGTTGAACTATTACAATTTTGGTTCAGTTCCAGTTCAAATTCATCTATATTTCATAACTCTCCTGCTTATTTCCAGACTGGATGCTAAGTTAGAATAATGGTTTGGTAACTAGTTCAACTACAACCTGTTGCCTCCCTGGTGTAAGTCCCTGCAAGATCAAACCCAATTAGTCAATGTTTCCTTGAGAATCAGCTCTTCCAGCATGTAACTCTTTATTCAGTGTCTTATAAATCACTATTCCTATATACATATACAGTCGTCACCATAAAGTTCCAATCCAGTTTACATACAATTACCAAGTTTGTGCTACTCAGAGTCTTCTGAGTTGCACCTTCCACAGTTCCCCAGCTCAGACACAAGTCTGCTGAGCCTTCTGTAAACTCCTTAGCCAGGCCTCGGCTCTGGCCACAGCTCTCTCTCTAGTCTTGTAACCTCTTAGCAGCTTCCTTCCTCCACAGCAGCCTCCCCAATTCTAAGCTGCCTCCAGCTTAATTCTTCCTGGGCAGACTACAACCATGCCCAGACACAGGAGTCTCAGTTAGGTGCTCTCCTGTTTCCAGTGCGGCACCTGAACCTCTGCTTGCACCTCCTTTAATTCTAAGAACATAAGAAGTGCCATAAATGGTTCAGACCAATAGTCCAGTGAGCACAGCATCCTGTCACCAACAATGGCCAGTCTTGGTCACTTCGGAGAAGTATCCAACAGGTCATGGGTGATCTTAGACGTTACAGGCCTCCCTTTTGCCACAGTCAATCCCCTGTGGTGGAGGAGGGCCCGTAACGTCTAAAGGGGTTCCTGCCAGATGTTCACCCCAGTGAACCCCCGGCGGGAATCCAAATAACCACCATTCCAGAGGGGAGGCCGGCCTCTCCTCCAGAATGGTGGTTAGCTGGACCATGGTCCAGAAACAGTGGAGAGTACTGTCTGTTACCTCCGCTGAGTCTGGAGCATGGTCCCGTCCATGAGCTGGGATTGGACACAGCGGCTGGATTGGCCACTGCACCCGCCCATCTCCAGGAGGGCGGGCAGCCAGGGGAGTGTGCGGGGGCGGGGCTGTGCAGCTGCACATTGCGCCGCACAGCCTCACCCCCTCCCTGATCCCTGAGTGGAATCAGGCCAGCATGTCTAAAGGACGGACGGCCTGATTCCTGTCCAGGATCCAAAACGGATCCCGGACTGTGGTAACAAGGGAGGGCAGCACATCTAAAATCACCCCATAATGGAGTGATCCTTTCCCTGCTGTTTGCTCCCAAGTCCTGACAGTCAGTGGTTAAGTCTCCATAATGGACCTGTTCTCAAAGAATTTATCCAGTCCTTTTTAAAATCCAGCTATACTATGTACTAACCTTGATCACATACTCTGGCAACAAATACCACAAGTTAATTTTGTGTTGCATGAAGAAAAAAACAAAACAATTTTTGATTTAAATCTGATGCCAGTTAGTTTCAGAGTATTCCCTTGTTCTAGTACTATTTGAAAGGATAAACAACAACTCCTTATTTACTCATTCCACATCACTCATGATTTTGTAAATTTCTATCGTATCCCCTCTGAGTGATGTCTTCTCCAAACTGAAGATCCCTAACCTATCAACCTTCTCCTCATTTGGAAGCTGTCCCATAACCTTGATCATATTGCTGTACCTTTTCCAGTTCTACTATGTCTTTTTTGAGATGGGGCGACCAGAACTGCATAATATATTTAAGGTGTGGTTGCACCATAGACTTGTATAAAGGAGGCATCATGATATTTTCTTTTCTTCCTGAATTACTACACAAATTCTGTTTGCATTTCTGACCATTGTCACACACCGGTGTAAACAAAGAGACATGGAGGGCAGGCTGCCTGCCCCTGAAGCTACATTGGGGGTGCACTCCTGCTTCTTCCTGCCTCCAGCCCTGTCTGGTCCATAGATGGACCCAGATGTTTCCCCAGCCTGTGGTCTGCCTATGCAATGTTTCCTACATGCGCACACACACACACAACCACACGGCTGATGAACAGCAGCTACACTCCAAGCCAGTGTAGTTTGGGCTCCACTTGTACATCTGACATGGGCACTTTTAAATGGACTGGCCAATCAGGGGTGATGTGGGCTAGCATGGGCAGAGTTGGGGCTGCCATATGTTTAAAAGTACCCACTGAGCTGAGGATTTCAATGAATTGTCCACCATGATTCCAAGGTACTTTTTCTGAGTTGTAACTCATAACTTAGAACCCATCATTGCATAGGTATAGTTTGGATTATTTTTCCCTATGTGCATTACTTTGCACTTCTCAGTATTGAATTTCATCTGCCATTTATTTGCCCAGTCTCTGAGTTTCTGCAAAAAAACCCTGTAATTCCTCGCAGTTTGCCCTGGTCTTAACTTTCTCAAATAACTTTGTATTATCTGCAAATTTGATCACCCCACTCTTTACTTCCTTTACCAGGTAATTAATTCCTTATTTTGATAACATGGGGGAAATGCAAGAGATCAGTTAAACTTCATAATTATTTATCAAAATAATTTTTTTTCATTTCATCTGATGAAATGGTTCATCTTATAGCCTGCGAAAGCTTGTGTCCCTGTCTCCATTAGTCAGCCTTTAAGGTGCCACCCTGCTGCTTTTCTTATTCAAAGTACTGATGTTTTGAAGAGTGAATATATTTAGTAATTTATATTCTTATAGGGAAATTCTGGAAATCCTAAAACACTCACTCTCATGGTTTCAAATTCAGTGTGATCAGTTCAAATGTTTTGAGCAGAATATTGTGTGTAGTTTTCTAATGCAAATTTGGAAGTAATTAATTTCAACAAGTGAAAATTTTCATCCCCTATTTTTCAAATTGTTGAGCCAAAGCAGAATTATTGTGAGTATTGCACCCTACAGGCAGGAATGTACAGTGGGAGGAACAAATAAATTACCACAATATTTTGGTTGCCTAGAATTCTGAATCTTCTGAAGCTGTTTTTAAATCTTTGGCTGCTTCTCTGAAAATTAATTACTTTGGAGATATCGCCCCTGCAAATCATTTGCTTAGATTTTCTATTTTCTGGTGCCTGCATTCTCAGTTAACTGGTGGTATAATTTAGGCACGTAGGAGGGGCAAATAAGAACCCTTTGATTGTACGTTTGTTATTGTTTGTTACACAGTTTTGTTTCTAGCTAGAAAATGGAACTACCATACGTGCAAAGAATCTACAGTGAAAAAATAAGCATAATCTGTTATCCTGCTGTGCATGGTCAGCTTCCTGGGCTTGGAGAAGACTGTGTTATTTCAAGTAACTCACAGGGTGTTAACAAACAAGACGTTAGCCCACATTAGCCCACACCAGGTGGGTGTCCAGTCTACATGCTCGTTATCAGGTGTTCGCTTTAAGGACTGACTTCTATAAGCTTTAGGGATGTGCAAACTGATTCATTTTTATGATTTACTAAAACAAATGGAGCCTCATTCATTTTCGTAACTCATGTTCCAAAAACAAATGATTAAGCAAACGACATACGTTTGCTTTCATTCGTCTTGGGGTTTTTCCCTTTATTTTAATAAAAATAAAAAAGATAAAAGCAGCGGTAATGCTTTTATGCTCAGCAGTGGTAATGAACACCTGGAGTTTGATAATGAGCATACAGAAGTTCCCAGGGTCCATGGCTGCATTACACATGTCTGTGAAGTTGGCAGAGTACACAAATTTTTTTAAAAAAAAGTTTACAAAGCTGGACGGCTGCCTACCTAGGATTGGCTGCATGCCAGACGTGAGCAAGTTGTCACAGGGCTGACCGCTCACCCAGCTATTGGCTACNGGGGCTTTTTGGTGGCCCCAGCAGTTAAAATCTTTATGGCAAAGTGTCTTCCTCAACTGCTGTATGGTGCCCATTTTGGGGCCCTGGATAGAATTGAAAGTTTGGAGTGGCTCGAGTTTGGCTTTGTAAGATCTTTGCTATCAGCCCTGGCTGGAGCAAGCAGTAGAGCACTGGGACTGGAGTGCGGGCTGCTGCCGCTACAGGAAAGAGTATGGAAGGGTGCTATTGGGTATTGGCTTCACCTGCTTTTTCGTATGGCTGCTCTTCTTTCGCAGTTGGTGCTTGAAGATAAAAAGTTCCCAATATGTGGGTTTCAAAGGTTTTGAACAAAGCAAATCTCCTAGGATTCTCACCAGTGGCCCTGCTCCCCCTGGGTTATAAAGTGGCAAAAAAAAATGCTATTCGATAGACTCGCGGATACCACATGGCAGGAAACTTTTGCTTCCCTTCGTGATAACAGAACATTAGGAGGATATCTTTCAATTATGAACCAAACACATTTTCCTATCTTGTAAACAGTAAGGTTCCAAAAAAGAGGAGGCTGTTCACTTTAGCAAGATTAATTTTTTCCCCCTCAAATTTGGTGGAGGGTCGCTTTAGAGGGGTCCCATTGGCGGAGCGTAACTGCTGTTGCCAATTACAACAAATTGATACAATTGAGCACATCCTGTTATATTACCCCCTTTATAATGAGGAACACGCTAGGTTTATTACTCCACTTTTAGCTGCCTGCCCTGGTAGACAAGAAGAGTTTTATTTGAGGTTTCTGCTGGATGATCACTCCACTGCTATTACGTCCAAGGTTATGGAATTCCTGTGGAGAGTATTTGTTATAAAGCAGAAATACAGTCTCTTGGGCAGGGAAGATGAATAAATAAATTTTGGTCCACTATATTTAGCCGGGGTAAGACTAATCGTGTGGATTCTTAGCTTTCCTAAAACAATATGGTTTGTGAATGGGTCAAATTTAATATAATCCTTTTATAATTTTTTTAAGTTTATAGTTATTACGAAGTCTGATGGATGTTCCAGTTTTGCTTGGTTAGCCTCTTATGTTATATGAAATAGCATAAACCCCCACTCCCTCACTTTGTGCTAGGAGAGGTGGGGGGTGCTTGTGTTAATGAAGTAATGGATTGAATTGCAGAGTCCAGGGGTCAAGAGTTTCCTGACCTCAAGCTCTGCAGAAGAGCTAGGGTTCATTCTAGTATTATATCCCATGTTGGGATAATCTTACTACGGTTACTGACTTATGGGTCGTATAAGTGTATCTCTAGATTTGTATATCTTATAGGAGGCAGGGGGGGACATCCATTTAGAATTGTAATTAAAATTTTGTTGATAAGTTTAGTTTTTTAGAAGCTATTTCATTTTAATTGTTAATTTTTGATTTTTAGTTCTAGCTGGGGACAGCAGGCAGCTGTTTCTATTGATAATTTTATTTGGATTCTGATTTAGTGTTGGTGGTGTGTTTTGGTGCTGTTTTACTGTGTATATCTTTGTTATGACTTATTGTTGAAACAATAAACTTATCAAACTAAAAAACTATATTTGAATTATGTTTATAATGCATTTGAAAACTATGTGTGTTTGTGTTTGATGGGGACACCAAGATCTCCTGAAAATTATGATGCGAAGTTTGCAAGGTTTAGAAATGTGAGATTAATAACAACTCGTGTATGTATATGTATTCTTTTTTCAGACATTTAAGGTTTCATTGATACCCCACTGAGAGCAATTACAATCAGAGTGTTGCTGAAGAAGACCAGGATATCTGGGTCAGAAACACAGTTGTGTACAACACGGATATTTTTTTCAATGGGGAATACATACCTGCATACAGGTTTTATTAGGCGAGTTTAGACTCCCTGATGGCTGTATTATAACCCTGACTGTATTTGGTATCTGTATTAATGTGGTTTGTCCTTATATGTTAATTCTGTTATACATCAATATATGTTAATTCTTGGTCTCCATGGGTCTGTATAAATAAATGAAGAATTATTTTTAGAAGCTTTGGCATTTCCTTGTATCCTCCTGAGGTTGTGGTATTTTTGGATTCCTTTTTTTGGGGGGTTCTTTTGTTCGTGTGGGGCAATTTTTGGAAGAGTGTAACCCCACCTCCCCCTTCTACTGTTCCTAGCTGGTTAGTAGGAGATTTCTGTGTTACCGGACAGGCCTATCACCAGGGGGTTGAACTATTACAATTTTGGTTCAGTTCCAGTTCAAATTCATCTATATTTCATAACTCTCCTGCTTATTTCCAGACTGGATGCTAAGTTAGAATAATGGTTTGGTAACTAGTTCAACTACAACCTGTTGCCTCCCTGGTGTAAGTCCCTGCAAGATCAAACCCAATTAGTCAATGTTTCCTTGAGAATCAGCTCTTCCAGCATGTAACTCTTTATTCAGTGTCATAAATCACTATTCCTATATACATATACAGTCGTCACCATAAAGTTCCAATCCAGTTTACATACAATTACCAAGTTTGTGCTACTCAGTCTTCTGAGTTGCACCTTCCACAGTTCCCCAGCTCAGACACAAGTCTGCTGAGCCTTCTGTAAACTCCTTAGCCAGGCCTCGGCTCTGGCCACAGCTCTCTCTCTAGTCTTGTAACCTCTTAGCAGCTTCCTTCCTCCACAGCAGCCTCCCCAATTCTAAGCTGCCTCCAGCTTAATTCTTCCTGGGCAGACTACAACCATGCCCAGACACAGGAGTCTCAGTTAGGTGCTCTCCTGTTTCCAGTGCGGCACCTGAACCTCTGCTTGCACCTCCTTTAATTCTAAGAACATAAGAAGTGCCATAAATGGTTCAGACCAATAGTCCAGTGAGCACAGCATCCTGTCACCAACAATGGCCAGTCTTGGTCACTTCGGAGAAGTATCCAACAGGTCATGGGTGATCTTAGATGTTACGGGCCTCCCTTTTGCCACAGTCAATCCCCTGTGGTGGAGGAGGGCCCGTAACGTCTAAAGGGGTTCCTGCCAGATGTTCACCCCAGTGAACCCCCGGCGGGAATCCAAATAACCACCATTCCAGAGGGGAGGCCGGCCTCTCCTCCAGAATGGTGGTTAGCTGGACCATGGTCCAGAAACAGTGGAGAGTACTGTCTGTTACCTCCGCTGAGTCTGGAGCATGGTCCCGTCCATGAGCTGGGATTGGACACAGCGGCTGGATTGGCCACTGCACCCGCCCATCTCCAGGAGGGCGGGCAGCCAGGGGAGTGTGCGGGGGCGGGGCTGTGCAGCTGCACATTGCGCCGCACAGCCTCACCCCCTCCCTGATCCCTGAGTGGAATCAGGCCAGCATGTCTAAAGGACGGACGGCCTGATTCCTGTCCAGGATCCAAAACGGATCCCGGACTGTGGTAACAAGGGAGGGCAGCACATCTAAAATCACCCCATAATGGAGTGATCCTTTCCCTGCTGTTTGCTCCCAAGTCCTGACAGTCAGTGGTTAAGTCTCCATAATGGACCTGTTCTCGAAGAATTTATCCAGTCCTTTTTAAAATCCAGCTATACTATGTACTAACCTTGATCACATACTCTGGCAACAAATACCACAAGTTAATTTTGTGTTGCATGAAGAAAAAAACAAAACAATTTTTGATTTAAATCTGATGCCAGTTAGTTTCAGAGTATTCCCTTGTTCTAGTACTATTTGAAAGGATAAACAACAACTCCTTATTTACTCATTCCACATCACTCATGATTTTGTAAATTTCTATCGTATCCCCTCTGAATGATGTCTTCTCCAAACTGAAGATCCCTAACCTTCTCCTCATTTGGAAGCTGTCCCATAACCTTGATCATATTGCTGTACCTTTTCCAGTTCTACTATGTCTTTTTTGAGATGGGGCGACCAGAACTGTATAATATATTTAAGGTGTGGTTGCACCATAGACTTGTATAAAGGAGGCATCATGATATTTTCTGTTCTTCCTGAATTACTACACAAATTCTGTTTGCATTTCTGACCATTGTCACACACCGGTGTAAACAAAGAGACATGGGGTGATTTCAGATGTTACGAGATCACGCTGAACCACACTGAACCACGCTGAACCCCCCCGCGGGGCCAAAGGGCCCGGAACGTCTGAACGGCGTGCGCCAGATGTTCATCACGCTCAATACCCACATGGGGTCAGTTTGAACCACGCTTCCCGGGCTAGCCGGGGGAAGGTCTCGGGAAGCGTGGTCAAAC
>QEPC01015474.1:332493-357882 GCA_003113815.1 Sphenodon punctatus | reverse complement strand
GCCCCGGCCCAGGCCAGCCCCCCCAGCCCAAAAGAGACTCAAACCAACCCCCGCAGTTGCCGCCCCCCAAGCAGGCCCAAGCCCCCTGGCCCTCCCCAGGCAGGCCCCACCTGCTGGCTCACTTTGCCTCCTCCATGTGCTCTGCTGCTACAGCTGCTCCGCTGTGCTCTCCAGAGCGCTGGCGCCATCTTGAAGAACCTTCTTTACAAGGTAGCAACCTTTTGATCAGCACGTGGGAGGACCTGTGTTTGTAAACAAACAGCCTTATTTCCCAGCCCGATTGAGTCGCCGCCACTGCTGCAGCAGTGCTCCTAGGAGGCGGGGGGGGGAAGTCTCCTCCCCCCCCCGACCCAACCCAAAAGGGGTCGGGACCAACAATTTAAAAAAATAAATAAATTCTTTTTTAAAAAGACAGCGGGACTGGCCCTCCAGCTGGCCCGACCCACCGGGAATCCTCCCGGTGAGTTCAATGGCCAATCCACCCCTGACGATGGTGCTCCAGAACATCCCAGAGTGCCGCCAGTGGATCAGGCTGGCTAAACCTAGGGCACCAGCCCAAAGCAGAGCAGCTGTTTGTCTGATGCAAGAACCCACACTTCAGCTCGGCTTCCAGTGAGCCGTTGCCTCAGGCAGCACTATAGAATTGTGGGTGCCAGTCTAGAGCATCAGGTGATCACCCACAACTCTATGGTGGGGAGGGGGTGCCGCACGGATGGTCTATGGCCTGGGGAACTCACTGGGTCCATCTGGGGAGTAGACATATGAGGGGGTGCACCCCTGGAGCAGCTCTGGGGTGAGCAGTCCCGCATCTGTCTAAAACACCCATGTGTAAAAATGCTGTCACTGACACCCACTAAAGGCACTGAGCGTTAAGCCATTGACTTCTATGGCAGAAGATTACACTCATACTACCAAAAGTTGAAAAATGATTGTAAGCCTCTTGGGGGTGGGGACCTGGCAATGCACTATCACTACTGTTCAGTGCTTGGCACATTGCTGTTGCTATCTAAAATAACAGGAAGATGACTGAACAATGCTATGGCTCTCAAAGGGCCAGTAATGTTCCAGTCAGGCATGTAAGGGTGATGTAACAGTTAATGTGATAGAGGGAAAGTGAATTCAGCTCAGTTAAGAACATTCTACTCTGTCAAGGACAATGGAAAACTCCTTCAGCACATGCTGTTTCCCTATTCTCATTTCTGCGTACCACTGAACTTCCCACTATGGCATGAATACAAAACTGCAACCTTATTATTTCTCTAGTAGTATGGTATTCCCAGAATCCAGGGCCTTCAAAAGCAGGGCAGTCATATATGTGGTAGCCCTGTTTTCCTCATTCCCACAGTTTTGAATAGCAGGACCTTCTAATATGCCATCATGGTTGTGCTCCTTGTCAGTGCTGTAGGGTGGAAAGCTGTATAGTAGTTTTCCTCCCACTTGTGAAGCTTGCAAGAGCATCATTGAAAGGCCTTTCATATCCAGTAGATCTAATATAATAATTGTGTAATAATAAGTATTTCCAGATTAGGTACCTGCACTGTGTCACTACTAGTTTTAGGAAACCAGTGGACATAACACCTCAAAGTTCTTTTCTGCCTACCTTCAAAAAAAGAGAGGAGTGTGGAGTTTCCATTTGCTCTGCTCCACATCTAAAAATGTATTGTTTTACCAAAAGTATTTCTTCATCACAAAGATTTCTATTTAAAACCCATGCTTCATTAGCTCAGAAGCTTGCTGCACAGAGGTACTTTAAAAAATTTGGTCGTTTGGCAGAAACAACTCAGAATTTGAAATTGGAAGGTACAAGTCATCACTGCTCAGTGAGTTCCCAGATTCTTTCATTTCTATATCAAATTTTAGGGAATCCAGCCCCAGAATCTCATTTAAACTCAGTGAGGGATATTTCCTCCCTCATTAAGGCCTTCTTACATTACCCACATGGTACAACCAGACGTAGATGTAAATGGAAATGGCCATTATGTTTGTTTGTTCTCAAGCCCTACCCTGTCAGGTTCCTGTCAGAAGGAATTATTCCCTTTCCCCACAGGGATTAGATGAAGATTCATTTGCTAATGTTTGTGCAGTGCTTTGGAGATTAAGAACTGCAACAGAAGTGATAGGATTTGGTTTAGATTAACTTTGTATTAAAAATTTTTATATCATTAAGTGGAAGTAAATTGATGCTCATGGCAGTTTTGATATTTCCCTGGAGTTCTCGATTCTGCAAAATCAATTTTCAGAGTGAATATATCCAGCAAAAAATGAATGGCTTATGTTGTTTCAGTGTATCAGTACCCTAACATTTGGCTCGGCTACTGCCGTCCTTTGTTAGTGTTTGTAGAAGATAAATTAAATGAAGAGCAAGGTTCCCTCTGACACTGTCTCGTACAAGCGTTATTATATGTGACAGTGCAGTCTCTGTAGCATGACTGATGTAGCCTGTTTATGATTCCTCCAGTGCTGTAAACACATGCACCAGTACACTTTTAAAATCAACATCATGCTACAGCACTTACCAAATGTAAATTATAATTATTTCAGTTATGAAACCAAAAAAATATTAAAATGACTTCTGAGAGTACAGTATGAATATTGGAATTACAATGCCTTGGGATATAAAAATGCGTAAAAGAATTGGGGCATCAAGAACTCTGTGTCTCAAGTATACAAGCCACACAAATTAAGAACAGCCAAGCATACTACAAAGGATAGTTAAAACCCCAGAGTTTAGCTTTGATTTACCTTTTTAAAGGTGTAGGGCTTTATACTTACTTTCTTCCTGCTTTACTCACTCTGGTCCTTGCTGCTTTCCCTTAGAGAACTGGGCTGTAGCTAGAAAAGCTTCCTGTAATAATGAGGCCAGGTTGTTTTCTTTATGCCAGTCAGAACTTGGTATATGCTCCTATAAAGATGAGAGAGAAAAAAATTAGCTGGAATTTCTGGCAGTCTAACAAGTAAAGCAGATAGATACAATCAACCAGTTTGAGGCCACTTTCACACCTTACATTATTTTACGCTAAATAGCGAGTTCCACATAATTTACGGAGATCTGAAGGTTCCCTTCCACGTCAATGATGGGAACTAGGGAAATTACAAATGTAGAAGACAGGGCAGCAGAATCCTACCTACAGTGATGGGAGTCACTGATCCATCAGTAATACCCCTTTGCAAATGGCACCAAAAAGTGTGTTTTAAATGTAGCACAAATCTCTACGTGCAAGGCGCAGGCGGTTTTTCAGTTACTTGAACAGTCCTCCAGGTGCCATTTTAGGCAAAAAGTCTCACCGGATGTAATGCTAGATCAGCGCTAGGAAGTTCTTCACTCCCCAGACCTCACTGATCTGTTTCCTTCTATGTTTCAGTCGCAGCATGTGCTGGGTGCACAATCCAACTGCCAGCCTGCCCAGAGATAAATTTCCCTTCATTGTGTTTGGAGGTAAGTTTTGCTTTTGGCACAGAAAACCCAATTCCTAGTCTAAACACTTCTGCAGTGCACTGTCCATAAATTAAATGGGAGGAATTTATACGGAAGACAGCATTGATTAACTGTGACTCTGAACACAGCCACAGTTGGAGTTTCTACTTACAAAAGAAGCAAACTTCTCATTGGTGTGGCTCTTTCTGATTATTGGTCTCCTTGTTGCAAGCCACATTGTAGTAATTCCTTCACTGCAGGATGTTTCCCTTTGCTTTGCAAACCATGGTTCTCAATCCAAGCAGCTGCTCCTAATCCATGCAGAATCCTCAAGTGAGTCAATACAATTGCCAGCAAAAGCGGCCTTTGCATTTTTAAAATCCAGGAAGAGGTTTGTTTGTTTGTTTGTTGCCATTTTTGAGGTGGCATGGTCTTAAAAACCCATACTTAGAGGCTGGATATGAAAATGTTGAAAGCAGCTTGGTAGTGTTAACACTGCCTGTTGAGTCCCAAATGTTGATTCATTTGTGGAGACATTTTGGTGGCATTATTGTGTGTCATTATAATTGCAGGCATGTTTTCTGGAAGCTACCATTTAAAAAAGGTATGACGGATTTGGGAGCCTGCATTGTAAATGCAGGAACGTGTTCTAGAGGAATTTGTTTGTGAGGGGGGATATGACAGGGATCTAGGATCACTGCTTTATGCTGGCTGATATGAAAGACACACAAAATGAGTGCACGGGGGGAGGGGAGGATATTTTACGTTTCATGATAAATAGAAAAAGACTCAGATATTCCAGTTGGTCATATCGTCATCAGTGTTCATTATGTAAGCACATTGTAATGATTATACACAGATCTAGCAGACCATATACAGAGAGGAGATGGCATAGGAGAGTCAAGGTATCCAGTCTAATTTAGTTTTGATGATGGTATTTGCATTTACACTTTCACAATTATTTCTGTCCTCGTTTGCCAGATTACTTTGCAAGAGGAACCACGCCTAACCCCAGCTGTCAAGAGGCAACTTAACCAGCCGTTCTTTTCAAGTAACTTAAAATGGAGGGCACTGGAGGTCAGAATGTCCGATCACACTCACCACATTGGAGTGATGTGGAAATTAGACTATTCATACAACTTCAGAGAGAAGAGGGAGTCCAAAAGAGTCTTGGTTTAAACTACAGAAACGAGGAAGTATTCTCAGAACTGGCAGATGCCATGGCTACTGAAGGGTACAAACAATACCAATGGTTATTGGTTCCGGGGCAAGAACAAGTGGTTGAAGAAACATAAAAGCAAATCAGGAAACAGCAAACAAGGTGAGTACAAAGAGCTTCTTGACACCTTCATACCCTCAAAGGTGGGGTGGTTTGCCCCATAGTCTGCAACTCCAGTGTAAATAGGCAAGGTGGCCTACCACAGGAAGAGAATGAGGGCTCAATGGATTTTGATACAGACAGCCAAACACAGTTCTCCACAGAAATGGAGATGAAGGATAACCACCAAGTGATATTAAAAATGGAATTAGTGGAACCTGACATTGGGTGATTTCAGACGTGACGGGGGCCCTACTGGCCCTGTCACGGAGTCACCCAAATGATTCCCCGGTGGAATCAGACCGGTCCATCAACAGACGAGCTGGCAGATTCCACTGGGGAATAGTGGAGGAGATGGGGCTGCGCGGCGCAATGTGCGACCACACAGTCCCGCCCCCCCAACCTTCTGAGGCCACCCGTCCTCGAGGAGACGGGCAGGCTCAGCGGCCAATGAGGCCACGGTGCCCACCCGCCCCCTGGGGTAGTGACCACGGCCCGAATCGGTGGTGAGCATGGCTGTCGATTCCAGGCCATGGTCAGGGGCCAGACGAGACGTTACCATGCTCAACCACGGTGAATTCTTCCATGGTTGAGCATGGTAACGTCACGTCTGTTGGGGGCACAAAGTGATTCCCACTGGGTGTTCACCCCCGGCGGGAATCACTTTGACCACGCTTTCAGAGATGGTCCCCGGACCATCCTCAAAAGCATGGTTATTTTGATCCCCGCCAGTGGTTCACTGTGGTGAACATCTGGCATGGATCAAAGACGTTACGGGACCATTCCCCACCACAGGGGATTGTCTGTGGTTGAGCGTGATCTCGTAACATCTGAAAATACCCATTGATATACAGAACAATGACTCAAATTGGCATAGCCAATTGGGGTCTTACACTAACAGCTGTCTACCTGATGATCCATCGAGAGGTACAGATCTGTCTGATGCTGCAACTGCTCCCAGCAACGATTCCTTGCAGCATGCATCCACTACACCTTCAGGTACAAGTTGGGTATATTCCATTTAGAAGTGGTGGCTATGGGGCAATGGAAAGGGGCCAATGGGGCACAGTGATGTGTTATGGGAATGGGGTAAATGGATGGGACTGGGGTAAGGGGAATGGGAAAGGAGGAATGGGGCAAGGGTTTTGCAGGACGTCCAGGTGTCTGGATGCCAATGTTGCTGATTGGGGGGCATCTTGGTGAGTATACACTGCATGTGGGTGGAAGGGGAGTTCACTAATTTTTTTTTCTTTTTACCCTCAATTGAAAGTGAGAGCACACAGATGCACGACATGGACCACTCCTCACCCATGATGCACATGAGGGAACTACAGAAGAGGAAGAAGGCCTCATGTGTTAACTTAACATGGACATGAACTTGCCCAGACTTGCAGAAAAGCTGCTTCAACTCTTTCAGAAAACACATGAAACATCAACATGTGGCCACAATGGAACAAGTAAAGAACCAGCTGAAATTATTTGAAGCTGTGCAGGAAGTAGGGGTGTGCACCAGGCCCCCATGTCATTTTTGTTTTTGTTATTAACAACAATGTTGTTTTCATTTTCGTTATTGTTTTTATCATTTTTGGTATTGTTTTTCATATTGTTTTCATTATCGGTATCAATAGCATTATTGGTATCTATTTGTTATTGTTATCGATATCATTATTGATATCGTTATTGATATCAGTACCGTTTTATTTTATTTTTGGTATCAGTATCATTATTAATTCCCGTGCACAACTAATATTTATCTAAATCTAAGGGAGACAGGGGAAGGGAAAAGGAAAACTATTATCTAATCAATTATCTATATAACTATTCTAATCTATAAGTCTATAATATATGTCTATATCTAATCTACATTACTGGGAAGGGCAGGGAAAGGGAGAAAGTTAAATATAGGGTATGGGGAAGGAAAGGTATTGGTGGTAATACCCAATAAATAAATAATACAATGAGGGCTAAGGAGAATTTTGTATGTGCAAGCACCACAGTTCTGTAAACGCAACCTGACAAGCAGAGCTNCTGTTCGCCCATGCCTAGGAGGCAGCAGGCATTGAACAAGCACAGAGTGCCATGAGACTTCTGGGGCCCGCCTGCGCTGCACTTTGGCCAGCAATACATCCATCAGATACTGCTGAGCTGCTCATGCCTCCCAACACAGGTACAGTTCAAAAGTTCAACCCTGTTAAGAATCCGAGATGTCTGCTCCCTCCTCCCCTCTCCACATTTCCCTCCAAAACCCAACTGCCACAGCACTAATAATAACAACAATGATAATGACATTGTCATTTTTATTTCTTGTTTTCATTGTTGTTTTTGGTATTGTTATCGTTACCGTTTTTGGTATTCTCGGTTGTTTTCATTATAGGCGTCATTATCCTTGGTTGTTGTTTTCATTATTGCAATAACGAAAATGCAATTTTTGTTATCATTATTGTAATAGCGAAAATGACATGCACATCCCTAGCAGGAAGATTGCAAAGCCCTAGAATTAAAAAAAAAATTAAGCTAGCTGAGCATAAAGCACTCAACTAACCATAGCAATGGAGGTAGTGGGCCAAGAGCTGTGCAAGCAGGGGCAACAGATGACAGAGGCACTTCAGGGTATAAACCATGCCCTACATGCAAGTCAGAGGACTGCAGCATATCCACAATTCTGTGCTATACAAGATTCTCTTATAGGCACCAGACCCTCCTCTGTGTGGCAACCCATGGGCGCTGCCAGTGTCACTCCACCGAGCGTAGAATATGATAGCACAAGTGTTGTGCCTGTACACGCATCACCAAAAGTTGGAAAGGGGAAGGTAACCAGAAAGGTAAAAAGGAAACTTGAAAACAACAATTAAGCAAACGTAATCAGTGATTTGTGACAACTGCATTGTCTTTGTGACTGATGGTTGCCTGATGCCTTTGCTTCCCAGTTACCTTCTGCTGTTGAAATAATCAAGCTTGCTGAAAAGGATATGGCAATGATTAGAACATAACTTGGGGCCTTTTTAGACAAGTAGGGTTTTAAACCTGCGGCTCTTGGATACCTACGCGGGGGGGCTTTAGACGCTCCTCCGTCAACCAGAAGTTGCCCGGGTGCCATTAGAAACAGCGGCGCCGGGCAACTCCCAGGTGTTTTGAGACACAGCGCAGTAATACCTTGATAATCGAGGTCTGTACTACGCCGCGTCTCAAAACACCCGGGAGTCTCCCGTCACCACTGTTTCTAATGGCGCCCGGGCGACTTCCAGTTCATGGAGGAGCGTCTAAACCCCCCACCCCCTGCGCAGGAATCCAAGAGCCACGGATTTAAAATCCCGCTTGTCTAAAAAGGCCCTTAGAGTGATCAGCTCGAAGGGGTGGCAATACTTCAGGCCACAGTTCATGTTTTCTTTGAAAGCTATTTTACATTTGACTAGTGCAGGGAAATAATTTTGGTTATATGGCAGTACAAGGAAATACCCTTTATTTTTAAGTGCCAGAGTTTATTTTTATAATATTTTACTATGCTAGGAATAAACTGCACAACACAAATTCCTAACATTTGATGCCATTGTACTATAAACACAATAATTACATAATACATAAAGAGACCATTGCTACTCAAAGCACAAGTTGAAAAAGGGAATGTAGCAGTTTTTGTTTTATATTTTTTACATTTCTTGCCTTTTAGCAAAATTGTAAGCACATTATTTTAAAATATCATTTGTAAAAGCAAAACATAATTCAAATTTTTTTAAAAATGTACAGCGTTACATTTGTGACATTTAATAAGGTAAAATGCAATCACCATGAGATTAGCGTGATTACTTCAGACAAGCATATAACATTTGATTTTCAGAATGGAATTTACCACAGCTCATACATAGGTTTGTAAACCAACGCACATTTTAATAAACACTGTCATCATTTGGTGTATAAAGTTGTTCAATGAAGGAACAGAAAGCGTGTCACACTTCAATCCCTGCTTCTCCAAGTTGCAAGGGAACTTTCCAGGTTCTGGTACATGGATATCAAGAATGTCGGGGGCATCGTCTGGGTTCTGGTGGACCCCGTGTAAGGGCAGTACCCCCCGTCTCACAGATATTGTGGAGAATGCAGCATGAGACTATCATACATAGGTACAACGCTAAACGGCTTGGGCCCCAGGTATCTGAAAGACTGCTTCTTCCCCTATGTCCCGTTGCAGCCTCTAAGTTCAGCCGGGGATGCCTTCTTGCGAGTGCCAACTGCCTGTGAAGTTGTTATGAGGGCATGCAAAGGAGTGTTCTCAGTTGCTTCCCCACAATTATGGCACTCCCTCCCCTTTGGGGGTGTGTGTGTGTGTCCGCCTACACCCAAGCAGTTTCGTCTTCTGGAGGAGATGTAAGGCGTTTTTGTTTGGCCAGGCATTTGGCAGGCAGGAATAGGGTTGGGTGGGTTTGGGAAAGGGGGCTTGGGGATGAGGATTGATGGGTGGGACCTAAGGATAAAGGATGGGGTGAGTGTGTGGTTGGAGTGATATTGTGGTTCTAAGAGGCTTTAACGTGTTTTATTGTATTTTATATTTTTAATGTTGTAAGCCACCCTGAGTCTATGGAGAAGGGCTGGGTAAAAATGTGAAAAATAAAATAAATAAATAAATAAATAAATAAACAAACGATACATTCTCTTGCTTCAACTTCACTGATTTGTCCAAGGCTTCTCTAACGTGTCTTTAGATGACCATAAGCTCGTTTGACCAGCTGATGAGACTGGGAGAACACAGTGTTAAATCTTTCTTTCCTGGGATCATTGCTCAAAGGGTATGCCTTCATTAGTCATGGAAGAAGGGGGTAGGCTGGGTCACAAATAATCACAGGGGGAATAGTAGCACCCTGGATCACAGCCTGTGGTCTGGGTCTAATTCTTCCTTTGTACATGCGAGCAAAAAAAGGGGAGCTATGCATAATACTGAAGTCTTGACTACTTCCATGGAACCCAGAAAATACATCTGTAAAGAAGCCACCAGCATTAACAACGGCCTGAAAAACTACAGAGTAACACAGTTCTTCCTGCTGTAATACTGGTTTGCGTCCTCTGAGGGATCAGCAGTTCGGATGCAACTTCCACCTATTGCTCCCATGCAGTGCAGAAAGCCCATTTTTTCAAATTCTTCAGTTATAGCACCCATGTTCCTGAACTGTATGACACAGTGCAGAAGAACTGAGTTGACGGTGGAGCAAACTTCCTTTACAATGTCACTGACTATTGACACATCATCCCTGAAGTGGTTTGCCACTGAACAGTAGCCTTCTGGTGTTGCCATCTTCCAAACCGCAGTCGCAACCCTTTGCTCCGCTGCCAGGGCTTTGCGCATTGCTTTGTCGTTTCACTGCAAATAGGGTCTGAGTTCCTCAACAAGCTTGTTGAAAACATCTTGTGTCATTCTAAAATTGTTGAACCACTGCTTTCCATTCCATGAAGAGCATACAAGCAGCTCACACCATTCTGAACATTTATGAACACACCACTCTTCATGGTCCTGTGGCATTATTGCAGTCAGAGATGAACAGATGGCGGGTTGAGACTGTACTAATGCACAGATGGCTTCTTGACAGAGGTGTAAGTTCTGTGAAATCTCAGTGCAGGTACTGGTCAACAGGTCCTGACTCTGGTGTTCAGGTACACTACCCATAATGTTGTACAGATCTATGTCAAGCTGAGGCAGAAATAGAGTCACCTTTTCCTGTTCGCTGGCCAGATCCTGTAGCAGCTTCTTGACAGCCACTAACCAATGTTGCACCTGCTCTATAATCATGGCAGCATGATCAATGGAGTGTAATCACCTTGATGAGCCATGCTGCAGACAGAGCTAACTGTTCTTTGAAATCGCTGGTAAGATCTATAGAAAATAAGAGTGATGCAATAAGGTTCATGCAAAAAGAATTACATATAAAGCACATGACATCAAATTTATTTGGAAAGCAGATTATGCTGTTATGTAAATAATGAGAAACAACAAACAGGGAAATGATTCATACTTATGAAACCCAAAAAAAATGAACGTAGGCAAATTACTGCAAAGCAAATGTCCAGAAAGTGAACATTCTAACTACTAACTGTTACCTTAATGTGGAGTAAGATCAGTACCTATAAGTATAGCACATGGGGATGTAAAGCAACCAACTGTGGAATCTGTATTGTCTACAAAATAGACAGCAATATTTTACTAGTATAGAAATAACACCAATGAGAATATTGAGCAACTGTTCCCATTTATAAAGGAAGTGCAGTATGGTAAATCCCATAAGTTGTCATTCAATCATATTTATATTCTGGCATAGAAAGTAGGCAATGTGTGTGAAGCAAAGCATAGCACACCTTATCTGTTTGCTTCAAAGAACAAAACAACTTTCTGGGAATTTACATAAATTACTGTAATGTTAACGTCCACCTTTTGCGCATTTTCAGTAACATAAAAAGTAAGCCCAAAATTACACCTGCTAATCATTATTTCTGAATACATTGCATTACTGCACAAAAATGGGGTTCTGTCCATATCATGCCTTGAGAAAAGTTATACCCCCAAAGGATCCAGAAATGGAACATGTACAGAGCAACAAAGNTTTCCAGGTTCTGGTACATGGATATCAAGAATGTCGGGGGCATCGTCTGGGTTCTGGTGGACCCCGTGTAAGGGCAGTACCCCCCGTCTCACAGATATTGTGGAGAATGCAGCATGAGACTATCATACATAGGTACAACGCTAAACGGCTTGGGCCCCAGGTATCTGAAAGACTGCTTCTTCCCCTATGTCCCGTTGCAGCCTCTAAGTTCAGCCGGGGATGCCTTCTTGCGAGTGCCAACTGCCTGTGAAGTTGTTATGAGGGCATGCAAAGGAGTGTTCTCAGTTGCTTCCCCACAATTATGGCACTCCCTCCCCTTTGGGGGTGTGTGTGTGTGTCCGCCTACACACAAGCAGTTTCGTCTTCTGGAGGAGATGTAAGGCGTTTTTGTTTGGCCAGGCATTTGGCAGGCAGGAATAGGGTTGGGTGGGTTTGGGAAAGGGGGCTTGGGGATGAGGATTGATGGGTGGGACCTAAGGATAAAGGATGGGGTGAGTGTGTGGTTGGAGTGATATTGTGGTTCTAAGAGGCTTTAACGTGTTTTATTGTATTTTATATTTTTAATGTTGTAAGCCACCCTGAGTCTATGGAGAAGGGCTGGGTAAAAATGTGAAAAATAAAATAAATAAATAAATAAATAAATAAACAAACGATACATTCTCTTGCTTCAACTTCACTGATTTGTCCAAGGCTTCTCTAACGTGTCTTTAGATGACCATAAGCTCGTTTGACCAGCTGATGAGACTGGGAGAACACAGTGTTAAATCTTTCTTTCCTGGGATCATTGCTCAAAGGGTATGCCTTCATTAGTCATGGAAAAAGGGGGTAGGCTGGGTCACAAATAATCACAGGGGGAATAGTAGCACCCTGGATCACAGCCTGTGGTCTGGGTCTAATTCTTCCTTTGTACATGCGAGCAAAAAAAGGGGAGCTATGCATAATACTGAAGTCTTGACTACTTCCATGGAACCCAGAAAATACATCTGTAAAGAAGCCACCAGCATTAACAACGGCCTGAAAAACTACAGAGTAACACAGTTCTTCCTGCTGTAATACTGGTTTGCGTCCTCTGAGGGATCAGCAGTTCGGATGCAACTTCCACCTATTGCTCCCATGCAGTGCAGAAAGCCCATTTTTTCAAATTCTTCAGTTATAGCACCCATGTTCCTGAACTGTATGACACAGTGCAGAAGAACTGAGTTGACGGTGGAGCAAACTTCCTTTACAATGTCACTGACTATTGACACATCATCCCTGAAGTGGTTTGCCACTGAACAGTAGCCTTCTGGTGTTGCCATCTTCCAAACCGCAGTCGCAGCCTTTTGCTCCGCTGCCAGGGCTTTGCGCATTGCTTTGTCGTTTCACCGCAAATAGGGTCTGAGTTCCTCAACAAGCTTGTTGAAAACATCTTGTGTCATTCTAAAATTGTTGAACCACTGCTTTCCATTCCATGAAGAGCATACAAGCAGCTCAAACCATTCTGAACATTTATGAACACACCACTCTTCATGGTCCTGTGGCATTATTGCAGTCAGAGATGAACAGATGGCAGGTTGAAACTGTACTAATGCACAGATGGCTTCTTGACAGAGGTGTAAGTTCTGTGAAATCTCAGGGCAGGTACTGGTCAACAGGTCCTGACTCTGGTGTTCAGGTACACTACCCATAATGTTGTACAGATCTATGTCAAGCTGAGGCAGAAATAGAGTCACCTTTTCCTGTTCGCTGGCCAGATCCTGTAGCAGCTTCTTGACAGCCACTAACCAATGTTGCACCTGCTCTATAATCATGGCAGCATGATCAATGGAGTGTAATCACCTTGATGAGCCATGCTGCAGACAGAGCTAACTGTTCTTTGAAATCGCTGGTAAGATCTATAGAAAATAAGAGTGATGCAATAAGGTTCATGCAAAAAGAATTACATATAAAGCACATGACATCAAATTTATTTGGAAAGCAGATTATGCTGTTATGTAAATAATGAGAAACAACAAACAGGGAAATGATTCATACTTATGAAACCCAAAAAAAATGAACGTAGGCAAATTACTGCAAAGCAAATGTCCAGAAAGTGAACATTCTAACTACTAACTGTTACCTTAATGTGGAGTAAGATCAGTACCTATAATAAGTATAGCACATGGGGATGTAAAGCAACCAACTGTGGAATCTGTATTGTCTACAAAATAGACAGCAATATTTTACTAGTATAGAAATAACACCAATGAGAATATTGAGCAACTGTTCCCATTTATAAAGGAAGTGCAGTATGGTAAATCCCATAAGTTGTCATTCAATCATATTTATATTCTGGCATAGAAAGTAGGCAATGTGTGTGAAGCAAAGCATAGCACACCTTATCTGTTTGCTTCAAAGAACAAAACAACTTACTGGGAATTTACATAAATTACTGTAATGTTAACGTCCACCTTTTGCGCATTTTCAGTAACATAAAAAGTAAGCCCAAAATTACACCTGCTAATCATTATTTCTGAATACATTGCATTACTGCACAAAAATGGGGTTCTGTCCATATCATGCCTTGAGAAAAGTTATACCCCCAAAGGGTCCAGAAATGGAACATGTACAGAGCAACAAAGGGGGTGGTTTACTGACAAGCCACAAATCACATCATGATGCAGACACAAATACATGCATTTGTAAATCTTGAAAGAACTGCTGACAATATTATGCCAGGAGAAGATTATAAGTCAGGCAGTGATCAGAAATGCAAAAAAAAGGACACAACACAGAAGGGGTGGGGAGGTGGGGATTAAGGAAGACCAGCAAGCCACAAATCACAACACAACACAAATGCATTACATAACCGCCCTGCTTGCATTTGTAAATATTTTTATTTATCTTTTTCATTTCTTAGCCACCCCCTCATGCCTACGGCATCTCGAGGTGGCTTACAAAAATAATAAAAATAGACAATATTAAAATTCACTAAAAAGCATAAAAAGAATTTAAACAGAATTTAAAATATCTCCCCCCAACTACCCCACCCTCCCACCTTCCCCTCCGAAGGCCTGGGTGAACAGCCAGGTTCTGCAAGCTTGGCAGAAAGTCAGCAGACTTGGGGTCAGGCAAGCTTCCTCCTGGAGGGAGTTCCAAAGTCACGGCACGGCCACCGAGAACGCCCTCTCCATGGTGGCCCCCCATTTTACACAGGGGACCTCCAAAAAGGTGCCCCCAGTGGACCGAAGGGGTTGCTCTGAGATGCAAAGGGCAAGGCAGTGGATGAGATATGTGGGGCCCAGACCATATAGGGCTTTATAGGCCAAAACCCAAAACCTTGAATATGGCTCAGTGCGCTATCGGCAGCCAGTGCAGAGCACGGGGGTAATAAGCTCCCATCGTCCCATCCCCGTAAGGAGACGAGCCGCCACGTTCTGCACTAGCTGCAGCCTCCGAACCAGCATCAAGGGAAGCCCCACATAGAGCGCGTTGCAGTAATCTAGCCTCGAGGTGATGAAGGCATGAATGAGGGTGACCAGGCCGGGCCTGGAGATGTATGGGCACAGCCTCCACACCGGATACAACTGGCAGAAAGCGGCTTTAGCCACCGCCTCCACCTGTTGATCCAAGCAAAGACCCAAATCCAATAACACCTCCAGACTCTGAGCCTGCTGGGCTACCTGAGGATGGACCCCCTCTACGAGGGGAGCCAATACCTCCGTTGCCCTACCCACCATCATCACCTCTGGCTTACCAGGATTAAGCTTCAGTCTGCTTTGCCGCATCCAATCTGCCACAGCCTCCAAATGTTGGGAAAGTACTGAGATGGCAGGACCTCGGTTGGTTGAAAATGAGAGTTACAGCTGAGTGTCATCAGCATATTGGTGACAACGCACCCAGAACCCCCTCACGATCTCTCCCAAGGGCTACATATACACATTAAACAATAATGGAGACAAGAACCTTGCGTAATACCACAATCCAGGGCCCGGGGGCTAGATGTTTCAGCCCCCAGCACAACCCGCTGGCTTCTCCCCAAGAGGAATGAGCGAAACCACCCAAGGACAGTCCCATCCAGATCCCCCAGGACTCGCAGCCATCTCAACAGCAGTCCATGGTCCACTGTATCAAAAGTGGCCAAGAGATCTAGCAGGACCAGAAATGTTGAACGTCCTGCATCCATCTCCCGGTAGAGATCATCCACCAAGGCAACCAACGCCGTCTCTGTACCATAGCCAGGGTGGAACCCAGACTAAAAAGGGTCAAGGAAACTGATGCTGTCTAAATGTGCCTGGAGCTGCAGTGCCACCGCCCGTTCAGTAATATTCCCTAAAAGGGGGAGATTAGAGACAGGTTGGTAGCTGGCAAGTGCGTCCACATCCAAAGATGCTTTCTTCAGCAGGGGGTGCACCACAGTCTCCTTGAGACTGGGCGGCAATCTCCCCTGCCAAAGGGACATGTTGATTACCTTCGCCAGCACCGTCCCCAAGGTCTCCCTGGAGGCTTTCATCAACCAGGACGGGCAGGGATCTAATTCACAACTGGTGGCTCTAAGAGACCCCAGAACATCCACAGCAACAGCTGGCGTCACTTCCTGAAACTCATCCCAGAAAGATGGACCAGATGGTGCCTCCATAACCTTGTGCTCGTCCCTTACTTCCCCTAATCTGGTGTCAAAGTTACTCTGGATCCAAGCGATCTTGTCTGCAAAGTAGATGACAAACTCCTCGCAGCGGGCCTGGGACAAGTCCCCATCCAGGCGGAGGGAGGCTGGATTGACCAGCCCCCGCACCACCCGAAACAGCTCTGCTGGGTGTCACTTTTCAGACGCTATGAGGGAAGCAAAGAACTCTTTCTTTGCTGTCCTCACAGCCTCAACATAGGACCTCAAATGGGCCCTATGGAGAAGTCGGTCGGGTTCAGAGCGAGTCCGATGCCAGCATCGCTCTAGTCTCCTGCCTACCTGTTTCATACACCACAGCCCCTCAGTAAATGAAGGGGCCCTGTGGTGTCGAGATGGAGGCAGGGGATGTCTCGGTGTCACCCTGTCAATGGCCTCCCCCAGCAAGATGTTCCAATCTCAGACAAGTTCCTCGAGAGAGTGACTGTCAGGGTCTAAGGTTAACTCCCTCAGAGACTCCTGGAACCGTTGCGGTTCCATCAGCCTCTGAGGGCGGACCAACCTAACTGGCCCACTCCCCTTCTGGAGGTGGTGTGCTGAGAGGCTGGCCTGTAGGAGATAATGATCCGTCCATGACAAGGGTGTGACCCTCACATCCCCCACTAATGGGTCACCCGCATCAAGGCCAGAACAGAAGACCAGATAGAGGGTATGCCCCCCCCCACGAGTCAGGCAGTTGATCACTTGGGACAAGTCCATGGTTGCCATGGCGGCCATGAACTCTCGCTCCGCTCCTACAAGGCTGATGTCAGTATGGGATTTGAAGTCCCCCAGGACCAAAGTCCTGGAGGAGCTCAGCGCCACCTCCAAGGCCAGCTCTACTAGAGTGGCAAGGGATGCTGCCAGACAGGAAGGGACCCAGTATACCAGCAGCACCCCGAGATTGCCCCCAGCCAAATCAAACACCACATAAAGGGCCTCAATATATGGTATCTCCTGGACTGGATATTTCCTAACTGGCCAGTCCTCTCTAAAAAAACATAGCTACACCACCACCCCAAGCCCCCCATGCGGGGCTGGTGCTGCACGACATACCCGGCCGGAACGAGGTCAGCTAAAACTGGTCCCACCTCCTCAGCCAGCCAGGTCTCTGTAATACATGCAAGGTCCGCTGCCCCATTCAGGATCAAATCCCAGATTACTGGGGCCTTATTCACTACGGATCTTGCATTTAGCAGCAGCAGCCCTTTACAGGTGGATCTTAGACCTTGTTCCTCCCTCACCCTCAGTGGGGGGGTGACTCTCTTAACCTCCACCAGGAACCTCGGTCCCCTGGGAGTGCGAGTCACCCATCCCCCTGGACCATACCGTCCTCACCCCACAACCACCCCTATAGCTGTTCCTCCCCCTCCGTCCACTCCTTCCTGACCCCATTCCCTTGGCTGCTCACCCAAGGTCCTCCAGAGTCTACCCCCTCCCCCACAACCCCTTCCTCTCCCATCCCATTCCCACCTCCTGCCCACCCCACGGGATTCCTCCTCTCACAAGGAATCCCCCCCTGGGACTCCCCCTCTCACAGTTTCAAATATGGAAAGAAGTACTGTCAATATCGTGCCAGGAGAAAAGTATAGCACGGGAAGTGATCAGGGCACAGAAGGGGGGTATAATAAGGAACACCAACAAGCCAGAAATTGCTTCAATCCTTGACCTCACTATGCATCTGCTTCTGTAAAGCACTCTCCTATGGAAGCAGTCTCTGCTCCTGCTGCTGTCACCTGCAACCCAGGAAGAACAGCTGGGAGGGACAATGGGTAGGGGAGAGGCAAATACATGAGGAAACCTAATATCAGAATAAAAGTATGAATACCTGCATTCAGAATTTGTTTTTGTAAATTCTGCAAGATTGCTGGGAATGTGAATGTTCCATGATGCATCCTATGACATCACACACAAATCTGTGCGATTTGGAAACCTGTGGAATGGCACAGGTGTGAAAGTGGCCTGAGTTATGAATGAAGTGGCCACCCCATTTCTGATTTCTCAGTCCTTTGTTCTGAAAGGAAACCTGTACAACTTTTTTAAAAAGACAGGCCTAGGAACTAAAATTTAGAACTCTGTTAGATACCAAATCAGTGGACTAAATAAAGTCACTTTCACTCCTACTGTACGCGGACAACACAGTCCTTATAGCCCATACTCAAATTGGCTTAAGGCGTATAATGTCACAGTTTGCTACATATTGCGATACTGAGTTCCTGGCCATTAATTACTGGAAGACCAAAGTAATGGTGGTAGGTAGTTTCTGTATTATCCATAGATGGTTTATTAATGAGAATCAGATAGAGCAAGTCCCTATAAATATCTGGGGGTTACCTTCTCTCAAACTGCCACATGGCAATCACATTTTAAGGCTGTTAAAGTCCAAGTACAGAGCTATTGTAAAGGAATTATGGCCTTTTATTTTTCCCAGGTGGGCAGGTTAGCCTTACCAGCCATTAAAACCTTTAGAGCCAAAATGGCTCCTCAAATTCTTGATGGGTCTCTCACGTGGGGACTGTCATGGCTGGAAGAAATTGAGAGGCTTCAGAATAGTTTTTAAAGACCTATATTACATACTCCTAGATATACTCCAGTAGCTGTATTAAGGGCAGAGGCAGGGTTGTTCCCTATGGTGTCGACTGTTAAATTGACAACATTGACATTTTGGCTGAGGCTGCTGTTTGAGAATCATCAGGGTCTGCTGAACGAAGCTTTCCTTATTCCATCTATTGCCCTCTGGGAGAAACATATTAATCATCTAATTTCCCACTTGGGTTTTTCAAAGGAATATTTTTTCCCTCTAACTTTCTCCCAGGATTTCAGCAGTTAGAATCGGTGTTCGGGATGAAGAAACACAAACCCTAAGGGAAGATATAGAAGGACAAAAGATAGCTGCAATCTATACTTTTTTTTCTCCCCATTTTGGGACGGCTACTTATTTAAGTTCAAACATGAAATGGTCCCAAAGTAGAGGGCTTTGACATTGGCCAGATTTGGCATATTGCCCTCGGCCTTAACAGAAGTTTGACTTGCTGGGCTTCCTCGTGATATGAAGACTTGCAGTTTTTGTCTGCATTCAGGGGTTGAATCGGTGTCACATATTTTACTTGACTGTAGTCTTTACAAGGATATCCGCTCTAAGTTCCTTGAGTCTATAATAGCTAACGTAGAGCCTTGTTCCAATCTACAAGTTATAATACTGTTGTTGGGTGATTCTGTTCTGGAAATATCAGCTCAAGTGGTGAAATTTTGTGCGGCTGCAATTATTAGAAGATTGGCGGGGAGCGGGGCAAGTTAAATTAAATTAAATTAATTCAACTTAAGTTTTAACTTACTTTTTAAAAATAAATAAATTATGACAACATTGTATTATAGTTTTATAATTTTATTTCCCTTGTATGTTTTGGTATATTTTGTTCATATGTGACAGCTTATGCCTATAATATTAAAGTTTATGATGATGATTGAATAAAGATGAATCTTTATGAATAAAGATTTGGGCTTCATAAGCCACTATAGCCATATACAGCAGACAGACAGTCGTTTACACATTCACCTATGGTTTTTCCTTCACTGTATGTAAATGATGTTCCGAAACGTTAACTTTCCCCCTACAATCTATTTTCCTACAGCCTCCTCCCAAGTGCTTGCCAGAATATACCTATCCAGTATATTCCTTGGATATACCTAGCCAGAAAATAAATAAATATAATAAAAGATAGTGGTTTATCGAGTTTCTCCACTCCTTTGACACTATTTTTTGCCAGGAGATGTGGATGATTGAGGATTTACATTTGGAAGATTTCGCCTCTTATTCTGTGCCAGTCCATCAGGTCGGCTCAAAGGGGGGATCCTAGTGCGAGTTTAGTAATGTTTGTGGCATCTTCCTTAAGGATTGAGTTTGTTCCTTTGGGTGGTGGTTAACCAGTTATGCAGCAGCTTGGAGAATTACTTTACCAAATTGTTTTACCCTGATAGGAGTTAATGTATATATTCCCCCCGACTCAATTTCCTTTTTATAGGGCTGACATTTGGACCGATTTTTAAAATTGTTTTTACGTTCACTTATATCCTTGAACCCCATGGGGGCCCTTCTGATCATTGGCAATTTCAATGCTAGGACTGGGGATGTTGCAGGTACGGAGACTTGGATGGGTATGGAGGAGCAACCTTTTCTATTTCTTGGGAATCTGAGGTCGTCTAAGGACAAATGAGTTAATGAAGCAGGTACTCAATTTAATGCCTTGGTGGAGCAATTAGATATGACAATTCTCAATGGAAATACTCCTGGCGATTTCCCAGGTGAATTTACCTTCTTTTTTGATAAGGGAGTAAATGCTGTTGATTATGCCCTGGTCTCTAGCTCTTTACTTTCTTATGTTTTTGATTTTAAGATATCATTGGCGGATGATACTGACCACCAACCTTTGTCTTTAAAACTATCTTTGATGGTTGTGGGTAAGGGGGAAGGATTATCTCCTTCTATTGTGCATAATGCTCAGGCAGAGGTTGCAGTTCGACGGCTTACATAGGAACCTCAATTAGAGGTCTCTATTAATTGACTTTTGGACGCAGTCCCTTTTTTGGAATTGAAGAGCACTATAGCTCCTGCTGACCCTGAACTGGTAATTGATGGCTTTGACTCCCTTGTTGATTTACTTTATCCTCACCTGGTGGTTTCCATAACTCAGTCTAGGGTGGGCAATGCTTGCAAGCTGTCATGGTTTGATGATGATTGCCATCTGGCCAAAGCCAGATGTATTTTTAAATTATTGGAAGTCGCCCCGGGCTGCGTGGCAGGAGGGGCGGGGTATAAATTTATTAAATAAATAAATAAACTTAAAAAAATTACTGAAGTAACTTAAGACCTCTGGGGGTTTAGGTTTGGTTGAGAACTACTGCACTAAAAGGAGGACGTACAAGGCCTTATTGATATTTAAGAAAGAACACTGTAGGAAACTCTGGAGNACCAGCCATTAAAACCTTTAGAGCCAAAATGGCTCCTCAAATTCTTGATGGGTCTCTCACGTGGGGACTGTCATGGCTGGAAGAAATTGAGAGGCTTCAGAATAGTTTTTAAAGACCTATATTACATACTCCTAGATATACTCCAGTAGCTGTATTAAGGGCAGAGGCAGGGTTGTTCCCTATGGTGTCGACTGTTAAATTGACAACATTGACATTTTGGCTGAGGCTGCTGTTTGAGAATCATCAGGGTCTGCTGAACGAAGCTTTCCTTATTCCATCTATTGCCCTCTGGGAGAAACATATTAATCATCTAATTTCCCACTTGGGTTTTTCAAAGGAATATTTTTTCCCTCTAACTTTCTCCCAGGATTTCAGCAGTTAGAATCGGTGTTCGGGATGAAGAAACACAAACCCTAAGGGAAGATATAGAAGGACAAAAGATAGCTGCAATCTATACTTTTTTTTCTCCCCATTTTGGGACGGCTACTTATTTAAGTTCAAACATGAAATGGTCCCAAAGCAGAGGGCTTTGACATTGGCCAGATTTGGCATATTGCCCTCGGCCTTAACAGAAGTTTGACTTGCTGGGCTTCCTCGTGATATGAAGACTTGCAGTTTTTGTCTGCATTCAGGGGTTGAATCGGTGTCACATATTTTACTTGACTGTAGTCTTTACAAGGATATCCGCTCTAAGTTCCTTGAGTCTATAATAGCTAACGTAGAGCCTTGTTCCAATCTACAAGTTATAATACTGTTGTTGGGTGATTCTGTTCTGGAAATATCAGCTCAAGTGGTGAAATTTTGTGCGGCTGCAATTATTAGAAGATTGGCGGGGAGCGGGGCAAGTTAAATTAAATTAAATTAATTCAACTTAAGTTTTAACTTACTTTTTAAAAATAAATAAATTATGACAACATTGTATTATAGTTTTATAATTTTATTTCCCTTGTATGTTTTGGTATATTTTGTTCATATGTGACAGCTTATGCCTATAATATTAAAGTTTATGATGATGATTGAATAAAGATGAATCTTTATGAATAAAGATTTGGGCTTCATAAGCCACTATAGCCATATACAGCAGACAGACAGTCGTTTACACATTCACCTATGGTTTTTCCTTCACTGTATGTAAATGATGTTCCGAAACGTTAACTTTCCCCCTACAATCTATTTTCCTACAGCCTCCTCCCAAGTGCTTGCCAGAATATACCTATCCAGTATATTCCTTGGATATACCTAGCCAGAAAATAAATAAATATAATAAAAGATAGTGGTTTATCGAGTTTCTCCACTCCTTTGACACTATTTTTTGCCAGGAGATGTGGATGATTGAGGATTTACATTTGGAAGATTTCGCCTCTTATTCTGTGCCAGTCCATCAGGTCGGCTCAAAGGGGGGATCCTAGTGCGAGTTTAGTAATGTTTGTGGCATCTTCCTTAAGGATTGAGTTTGTTCCTTTGGGTGGTGGTTAACCAGTTATGCAGCAGCTTGGAGAATTACTTTACCAAATTGTTTTACCCTGATAGGAGTTAATGTATATATTCCCCCCGACTCAATTTCCTTTTTATAGGGCTGACATTTGGACCGATTTTTAAAATTGTTTTTACGTTCACTTATATCCTTGAACCCCATGGGGGCCCTTCTGATCATTGGCAATTTCAATGCTAGGACTGGGGATGTTGCAGGTACGGAGACTTGGATGGGTATGGAGGAGCAACCTTTTCTATTTCTTGGGAATCTGAGGTCGTCTAAGGACAAATGAGTTAATGAAGCAGGTACTCAATTTAATGCCTTGGTGGAGCAATTAGATATGACAATTCTCAATGGAAATACTCCTGGCGATTTCCCAGGTGAATTTACCTTCTTTTTTGATAAGGGAGTAAATGCTGTTGATTATGCCCTGGTCTCTAGCTCTTTACTTTCTTATGTTTTTGATTTTAAGATATCATTGGCGGATGATACTGACCACCAACCTTTGTCTTTAAAACTATCTTTGATGGTTGTGGGTAAGGGGGAAGGATTATCTCCTTCTATTGTGCATAATGCTCAGGCAGAGGTTGCAGTTCGACGGCTTACATAGGAACCTCAATTAGAGGTCTCTATTAATTGACTTTTGGACGCAGTCCCTTTTTTGGAATTGAAGAGCACTATAGCTCCTGCTGACCCTGAACTGGTAATTGATGGCTTTGACTCCCTTGTTGATTTACTTTATCCTCACCTGGTGGTTTCCATAACTCAGTCTAGGGTGGGCAATGCTTGCAAGCTGTCATGGTTTGATGATGATTGCCATCTGGCCAAAGCCAGATGTATTTTTAAATTATTGGAAGTCGCCCCGGGCTGCGTGGCAGGAGGGGCGGGGTATAAATTTATTAAATAAATAAATAAACTTAAAAAAATTACTGAAGTAACTTAAGACCTCTGGGGGTTTAGGTTTGGTTGAGAACTACTGCACTAAAAGGAGGACGTACAAGGCCTTATTGATATTTAAGAAAGAACACTGTAGGAAACTCTGGAGCGAAGTAGAACTGGCGGCACAAGATTCTAATTCCACCAAATTCTGGAGGTTTATAGCACAATCTAGGGTTCTTTAAAAATTCTGTCCAGAATCTAATATTTTGGCAGATTCCTGGGAAACGCATTTTGATACCTTATTTAATGTCCCTCTTACCTCTTCTCCAATCCAGTTAGATTTCCAGCCTCTTGACAACTTTCCCAGCTGGCCCCCTGTGTTAGCAAAAGTAGTAAGTCTGTTGATTCAGTGACTTAAGGGGAACAAGGCCCTGGGAAGGAACTTTATCCCCTCCGAGGGGATAGTACTGAAGTATATGAAGGGTATAGTACGGGAAGTACTGAAGGCAAATATCCTGTGGTGGCTGGAGATTTTGTCTTCCCTGTTCACTGTTATCAATTAATCAGGCAAACTTTCCAAGGGTTGAACTAGATCTGGAGTTTTCCCTATTTTAAAATGGGTAACCCAGGAGATCCTGAAACTATTGCCCAGTTAGTCTATTGGATGTGACAGGTAAAGTATATGCCAAATTTCTGCTGCAAAGACTACAGAATTGGGCAGATACTAATTGTTTTATAGGACGCAAACAGGCAGGGAATGTCAATTATTAACCATATCTTCTTACTTTAATCAAATAATTACAAAATACATGAGTGCACCAAAGAATTCATCCCTTTTTCTTTGCTTTGTCAACCTTAAAGCAGCATTCAGTTATATCCATCGGAATCGATTGTGGGTTAAATTACAAGATTCCAACATTGATTGTAGGCTTTTATATTTAATTATTTGTCTCCACTTGTGATTCAGAGTGGGCTAACTGGGGCAGCTCTCCTGCTCAGTTCCAGCCACTGATGGAGTTAGGGAGGGGTGCCTCATGGCCCCTCTTTTGTTCAACATCTATATAAATGGTGTAGTTGAAGCTATGAAGGATCCCTCCTTTCATTCGATGAGAGTGGGGGAACAACCTGTTTCAACATTGCTGTACGCCGACAATACCATTTTAATTTCTTGCACACAGATAGGCCTCCATTGGCTGATGTGCAGGTTGGCGGATTATTGCATTGACGAAGCTTTAAAGATTAATTTTCTTAAAACTAAAGTGGTGGTGATCGCCAAGAAACCTGTAAAGCACAATTGGTTTATGCATTCGAACCCCATAGAGCAGGTTAAAACGTATAAGTATCTTGGGGTCACTTTTGCCCAATCAACTTTGTGGGCAGCTCATTACAAAGATATTAAGTCCACAGTTGTTAATACCTGTAAAGGGATACTAGGCTTTTATTATTCACAGGGCGGGAGATTGGTTAAGCCAGCCCTGGAAATATATCATGCTAAGACATTAGCTCCGATGTTGTATGGCTCACAGGTATGGGGTTTCTTATCAACCCAACTTGAGGTTCTTCAGAATAGGTTTCCTCATTTTATTTTGCATGTTCCACAGAATACTCCTATAGTTTTACTCCAAGCTGAAGCCTGCCTCTGCCCAGTGGCATCTCTGATTAAGGTTTATCTTCTTACATTTTGGCTGTGTATCAATTTTGCACCTCAAGATAGTTTCATGGTCTTAGTGTTGTCTGTGGCTGATAATGGGCTGTGGCTGGAAGGGTCTGTTTCCTTGCTGTCGCAACTAGGATTTTCCAAGGAATATTTGCTCCCTTTGGGCTATGAAACTGCCCCTTTGCAGATAAAGGACAGGATAATGGCCCAAGAAAGGCAGACTATGATGGCTGCCCTAGTGACCCAAAAGATTTCCACTTTTTCTAGGGATTTTGAGTCATTGTCCTGGAATTTGTCTTATCTCAATTTTCTTTCCATTTGGAACCTTCATCATGTGTTTACTCTTGTGAGATTTGGCCAATTTCCCTTGGCAGTCATAGAAGGTAGTAAGTAAATAAGTAAGGTAGTGGAAGGTTACCTTGGCTCGCATCCGCCACGATTTCAGTACCACAGTTATTGCAGAGGATCATCTTGGG
>QEPC01015474.1:253821-279465 GCA_003113815.1 Sphenodon punctatus | reverse complement strand
ATATTAAAATTCAAAGCTCCTATCTGTAATGTTTCTCCAAACAAGCATTACTTGTTCTTGTATATTTATATTTTATATACCGGTCCTATACATGAGTTTTACCACAGCTACACAAAACAACACACAATACATAGTAAGCCATTTTAGATATGGTCCAATGAAGACTAGCTTTTGGGTCTGTTTAAGTAAGGAGGAAACCCAAAGAGGACATGACCACACCAAGGGGCCGTCACACTCCTTTGGCATAACCCCTGATCCTTATGAAGTGTCATGACATCAAACATTCCACAGCGGGCAGGACAAAGGGACTGTCATATCTCCTTTCTGACATAACCCCACCATAGTGACATCATGATGCGCCATACAGGTAGGGTAGTTCTATGGCCCGTCCCAATTTTCTGGCTTACAGGGGTGCCCCTGGCTGATCTGGAGAAACTGGGGCTGAAGTGTGGGGGAAGAGCTTATTTACTTTTGAAATGGCTTTTGTTTTTATGAAGTGCTTATAGACATCCTTTTAGATAAGTCACAGACAAACTTAATTTCTTTACCAAAATTAGATTATTTGATCACCTACACGTAAACAGCAAGAAATTTTCTATTTTGCTATACACAAAAAACAGTATGTAACCAAAGCCACAAGAATAATGGGCACAAAAATGTTGCAATTTAAAACAATTATTCAGGTTGCACTGTGGTTTTAACCTAGCTTATTTTCTTTTAAAAGTGCTTCTCTTAGAAAATTAAACCAAAGGCAAAACAATTATTAAGAACACCACAACTAAGTTTCTGTATGTGTTTTATACTGAATTCTAAGAAGAGGAATTAGAAAAATGACATTTTTGAATTTCAAAAAATGGAGCAGTGTTACCCTAAGCACCACTCACTTTTGAATCTTCAGATAGGCCATAGCTCTATTCGCTGGCAGAAGTGCATTGCTGCCATCTGCTGCCATACCTCGTGTGTAGCATTCTATTGCTGCTTCATATTTCCCCTCTTTGAAATATCCATTGCCCTGCCATATTAGGGGAGAAGAATGTGTAATGTTAGAGGGAGGCTCTGGTATGCATTAGATATATTAAAAAACTAAGAAATCTATATCACGTGATAAGCATTAACATTTGCTAATAATGAAAAAGAACATCGCTATGCTACGGAGAATACATTTTGGGATCCAAAGATGTTTTTACATTTAAAAAACAGAAATAGCACCTTGGAAAAAACCTTTTCGCTTACCTAGTACTCTGCTAATTCATTCTTGAGAAAAGTAATTTCATATACGTAACAATTTTTTTAGAGCAGTAACAATATATACTAATGAATGCAAAAGATGGCACTGAGGCTATTGTCTACCAACTTTAAACACTAACACTGTCTACTAACTTTACATAAAGCCTGGAACAAGCATTAAACCAGCAACAGAGCTGTCCATTACAATTTGTGCAAGTGTTTTAGAAACATGTTAGTTAAGGTTTTAAGTCAAAACCCAGATTCCCTCCTTGACTGCATCATTATAATTCACAGAATGAATGCATCTCCAGTCTTGACTGGAGAAATTCATCTTCTTCCTCATGAGCTTTCCTGACATGCAAATTTAACCATCAACAGCTCCTTTCAGAAACCCTGATTCAAGAGTCTTTCTCCTGCTCTCATTTTCCACCCTCATTTACTCTCTCCACTTAGGCTGAATTAAGGCAGTATAACTCTAGGCATCCCTTCATCTCTAAGAATCCTGTGGTCCTATCCCTAGACAAAAGGCAGATCTAGCCATAATGCAGACCTTAGAGTGACAGGAGACTTACATAATAAGCCTTGGTTGGGCTGTTGCCCAGAACCACTACTCTCACAAACCACTACTCTATGGGTGAAAACAGACATGACGCTAACCACCCTTTAACCACCCTTGGTGGTTATTTATGCATGTTGCAGGGCTGTATTGGTGCCCCATGCAACCCTGAAACATGCATAAATGACCACCAAGGGTGGTTAAAGGGTGGTTAGCGTCATGTCTGTTTTCACCCTATGTCTACACTCAATCTATATGCTGTCTTTGAGGAGGGTTGAGCGAGTTCACATTTCTTAGTGCTATTGTTTCAGGCTGTCTCCATACTCAAGCAGATATTCTGGGGTCCATTACATTAAGTAAAGTCTTCATGATTTCCTTTGCAACTAGGAAGGCAAATAATATTTTAAATCCAAGACTGCCATAATGAGATGCCAGGAGCCAATTTAAATGTGTATAATGCCTATGCCCCAACACGGTCCAGTCTACACCAGCCCCTTTTCATCCACCACATCAAATTTGACATCTCTATCCTCACATTTAAGGCTCTTCACAACAACTCCTCCAATGAAGCCAGCAGTGATTGACTTTTACCAATTTCTTCCTATGTGTTCTGTCTTGCAAATACCGCTTATAAACGGAGAGTCTTCCCTATGCATTACTAGCATCTAACTTGTTTTCTTTTTACTTAATGAAGACATCTGAGCTGAGACTATACAGCTTTGTCATACAGCTGAAATACATAAAATATCCCAGTGTTGTTCTAATATTCCCATTTCCAGTCCTCTTTTAGGCTCCAGCTCTGGAATGCAATCACAAAACGTCAAGCTCCACCGGGGCAAAGGGCTTGGTCTGTGCGGAGGCAGAACTGTAACTGAAGATTATGGTTTTCAACCCAGCACAACCATAATCATCCAACAGCAATTTTTGTTTTAATTTCTACCCTGCCCATCCTGCCACAGGCAGCAATAAATAAGCATAGCAAGTAATGCTGCCCTCATTCCTCCCTGAAACACAATACATACGACATCAATGAATAATTTGCTCACTATATATTTCCATATTAAAGTATGAGATGCTACCACTTATCCTTAATGCTTTGTTTGTCCCCACCCCCATAGACGGTTTATGATTTACCAAGTCTTTCTCTGCAATAGCTTTCTGCTTAAGTTGTTGCTCCTCAAGTTGTTTCTTTTCTTCTTCTGTTAATTCAGCAGTTTTACAAATTTCAGTTACCTTTGGTTGAGAATTTTCTTTTGATGACAGAGCCTGGAACAGACAGCATTACTACTATAAATGTATGTTTTGTACACAACTTTCCATTTTAATAGCACTTTCTTGCAATGGAATATACGATTTCTACATTAATGAAGAGACTTTTCATTTTAGAGGTTATGTAGAGGAAACTACTTGTTCTAAGATTTAACAATTTCTTAGTGTCAGAAAAACATTCAACAGCGTTTCAAGTCACTGAAGAGCGACGGGAGCACTTCATTATGTCTAAGTGTTCACTTTCCAATCTGTTTAAGACCAGCTGTTATGTCAAGCTCATCTTTCTTAGCAACTGCGTTGTTGGTTTTTTTTATACACAGTACATCTTATTTAGCAGCGGGTCCTACAATTCTGACTCATGCTCCATTTCCTGAAGTATAATGATAAACTATCACAAACAGTGTCTGCATACATCAGCTTCAGCTAATGATCAGGAATTTCTTTTTAAATTAGCTATTTAATAAAACCCATCACAATCAACTTTCTAAGAACATTTGTGTTGCGACTCCATCATAGATTCTTGGTCTCTTACTATGAATAAGCCTGATCAATAGGGTAGAATCAAACTAGATGATAGCCCACATTAGCCTTCACCAGGCATGTTCCTGTGTGCCTCTCTTAGGCATCTGCCATGTGGCCTCCACATGGTCAACCACAGAGCTGTCACTCACAGCCGAATGCAGGGATATTGTAGGCCCACCGTGCGTAGGGAATGCAGGGATATTGTAGGCCCACCACAGCCAATCAGGGCTAATGTTCCCTGTAACTAAGTGAACTAGTTCCCTGTAACTAAGCGAAGCATGTGCACCTGCAATTTCTCAACCTCATGAATGTACTCTTCTCTCCTGTTGTTAGTCTCTCCCTTGTCTCCTCCTCCATTGTCTCTTAGATTGTAAGTTCCTTGGGGGGGTAGGGACCGGTCTATAATTATTGATTGTACCACATCAGGTACATCACTGGTGCTATATAAATAAATAAAATAATAATAATGGGTGCCCACGTGTCTGCATCTTGTCAATTAGGTTTGCCCACAGTTTCGTCAGCATCTAAGTCTGTCAGCAGACAGTCTCTTGTCTAGCGCACCCAGCCAGCTGAGAGATGGGAGCAGTAGCAATCTCCCTCCCATGCAGCCACTTCTCAGCTGAGGCATACTGAGATCTCCCTCTCCTGCAGCCTCTCTCCCTGCCTCTAAGTAGAGAGGCATGCTGAGATCCCCTCCGCGCAGTCCCAGTTGAGGCGCTGCAGGGGAGGAAGATCTCAGCGCACTTCTCACCTGAGAGAAGGGGAGAGAGACTGCAGGGAGGGAGACTGCTAGTGCCACTGGTGGAAGTTGCTGCAAGCACATGAAATACGAGCAGTCTGTTTATTAGGTTCTGGACTCACTAAACACGTGATTGGTAGCTACAATGACCAAACGGACTCCAGCAGACTATTGTCTCATTTGATTCTACCTATCGTGTGTACTAAATAGAAGTGAAATAAGTAGAAGTCTATATTACTACATAGCCAACTAAACAGCCAAGACTCCTCAAGCATAGACCATGTTACTATGCAACTGGAATCAGCCTAAACAAACCAAGAGAAAAAACAACACAGGAGAGAAGAAAAATCACAGGGTAGTAACGAACAATCACAATATCAGCATATATATCTATTTGATTAGTCAGCCAGTTTCAGTTCAAACTACTATACAAGAGGACTGAATTAACTTATCCCAGCAAGTATTTAATAAAAAGTAGATTGTACAATACTGGTCATACAATCACCTGCCCTGAACCTTTATTTAAATAAAATCAACTTGCTGTCTAATCCTACTAAATATTCTTAGAATTTGGCACCGTTTCCCCCCCCCCCCCCATCAATTTTAACAGAAAATAAAACAAAAATGTTTCCTATTATGATTAAAAGCTAAACAAGAGAAAAGTGTGTGTTAGACTATGTTAGCAATAATCCATATTTCTTACCTGTTCAATTTTCTTGAGTTCACTTTTTGCTTCAAAATTGTTTGGATCCAATTCTAAAACATTCTCATAGTCTGAACAGTAGAGGGGAACAGTAGGGGGAACATGAAAATGTCATGTTTTTAATACAACAGCATTATAAATAGAATAAAAATAATAGGCTAGGCAGTTCTTCTACAGGGACAACTCCTGGACGGCCAGCTCAGGGTAATAGGTAGATTCCCGCCGTGACCAGCAGGAGGCACACTAAGCTTTTTGAAGCATGCGTGGAGGGATCTATTCCCAGAGCTCCACTCAGTGAATAGCAGTCGTAACAAATAGCCTAAATGCACCCTAACACTGAACATCCTAAACTAGGGCCAACTGTTAATCAAAACTCAACTCCTTCCACACAAGCTGGCCAAGTCAACTGGGCAGGTAGCTGGCCGTCCAGGAGTTGTCCCTGTAGAAGGAAAATTCACAGGTAAGCACCGAATTTTCCTCTCTCACAGGGATCACTCCTGGACGGCCAGTTCAGGACACCAGGGACATTCCCAAGTAGTGCCAGTCCAGAAAAGGGGAGGGAGACAGAAGGAGTTAAAGGTGTTCCAGCTGAGGGGTTCAGATCACCACCTACAACACCCTTTTGCTAAATGCCACCTGAGTGGAGTCCTGAATATGGACTTTGTAGTGCCTGGTAAATGTGTGTACCAAGGCCCACGTTGCTGCTCTACAGATTTCCTCATAAGGGGCCAAATTTCTGAAGGCCTGAGATGTAGCCACACCCCTTAGAGAGAGTGCGGAGATAGACTGAGGTGGCGTCTTATCCTGTGTTCTGTAAGCCTCCATTATGCAAGATGCCAGTCACGTAGAAATTAATGATTTTGAGGCCTTCAACCCTTTCCTGCTGGGGCTATAAACAACAAAAAGGGAGGGAGAGTGACAAAAGGTCACCATCCTCTTCAGGGAGACCTTAAGGGCCCTCCTGACATCCAGCCTGTGCCACTACTGTTCCTGAAGATGAGAAGGATGTGGACAAAAAGGTAATGCTATTTCTTGCGCCCTATGGAAAGCTGAATTCACCTTTAGGCAAGAAGCGGGACCCAGCCTGCGGATTGCTAAATTGACCCTGAACTTACACAGGAAGGGCTCCACAGAGAGTGCACCCAGCTCAGAAGCCCTCCTAGTTAAAGTGATACCCACAAGGAAAGCCACCGTCAATAATAGGTAATAGAGAGAGTTCTCCTGGACGGCACAAACGGCACCCATAGAAGTGCTCTCAATACAAGGTTGAGATCCCACGAGGGGAAGTGATGAGCCACTGCAGGGGACAGCGCCCTAGCCGTCTTAAGAAAACATTTTATATGAGGATAAGGGTTCAGCCAGCCCCCTTAACACAAGACAATGAGCTAACGCAGCTAGCCTAGAGAGCATATTGGGTTTAAACCCCTTGGAAAACCCATCTTGAAGGAACGCTAGAAGATGGGTAACTCCAGCCTTTGATGGCTTAAGTGATGCCTCCCCACACCACGATGAAAATACCCACCAGGTACATCTATAGATATTTCTGGTAGACTGCCGCCTTGACTGCATAAGGGTGTTGAGAGCAACCTGAGAGTAGCCTAGTAGCTTCAGTGCTCCCCGCAGTCAGTCTCAGCATCTCCAGGCTGTCATTCAGCACTGGTCCCCTGCAAGAGCAGGTCTGGCGTCGTGAGTAGCCGAAGCGTAGGGGTCACTTTCAGCTCCTGCAGGTCAGCAAAACTTCTGGGCCAGAAGGGAGTCACTAGAATCAGTTCAGCATGCTCTTTTCTAATCTTGACGATTGTTCTGATGATCAGAGAAAAGGGTGTGAACGCATAAGCGGTTCCTCCCAGCCACGGCTGGTTGAGAACGTCCTGAGCCACTGCCAGATGATCATGGTGCCAAGACATGAAGAGAGCAACCTTCGTGTTGTCTTTGTCTGCGAAGTGGTCGATCACTGGGACTACGAAGGTCACCAAAATTAGTCCGAACACTGACATACTGAGCGCCCATTCCCCTGGATCCACCGTCCATCTGCTCAGTCAGTCCGCCTGGGTATTCTTGCTTCCTTTTATGTGCAGGACTCTGAGCGACCTCAGCTTTACTTCCACTCAGTCGAGAAGACAAGCCACCAGCTGATGTAGGCCCCTGGATTGAGATTCCCCCTTGATGGTTTACGTAGGCTTTCACCGTCATTTTGTCTGTGTACACAAGGACGTGCTGATCTCGTACTGACGTGAGCAGAGCTTTCAGAACCAGGAAGACCACCTTAAGCTCCAATCAATTGATGCTCCGTTGGTTTTCCTTGTTCGACCAGTTGCCCTGCACCAATCTCTGGAGGCAGTGTGCCCCCAAGCCCAACATGCTGGCATCGGTTGTCAATACCACGCTGGATCTCTCATGGGCACCCCTTCTAGGAACCTGTCTGAGTCCCTCCACCAGAGGAGGGAGTTCTTTACTTCGGGTGACACGCAGATCCATGGCCATAGCAGCATGGCCTCGTGTTTTTCTTTTTTCTTGGATGATGGGGACACAAAATAAAAATCTGAGGGGTTTTTGTAAAATTCAATTGCGTAGCCCTCTCAGATAATCTATTTGCACTAATCTTCTCTAGCGCCCATTTGTCTGTGATATCCTCTTCCCACTGGGCTAAGAACTGGGACAACCTTCCCTCCCAGGAGAGTGGGGTCTTCCTGGGGTGGCCTATATAGTCATGCATCTGTTTTTTCCTTGGGAGGGACCCCGCTTGCTTTTGCTCAATTAGGAGCCCCTGGGTCGATCCCACTTCTGTTTGTATTTTGTACAGTGGCCATACAGATTACAGCAGCCACCTACTCGAAGTTACTGCACAGGCTAACTTCGATCCCCTTGTCAGTGGGGTCCCTGGGAAGGAAGTCCCCCTCTGCGGGGAAGACTGATTTTCTGGTTAGGGAGCCTGTGACTGCATCTACCTTGGGGGGTGGCCAGGAGGACCTCTTTCATTTTGGTAAAAGAGTAGAGGGCCTCCTGTGTCTTATTAAAACTTAAATGCTTTTGTAGGATGCTGCCACTTCCCTTTTATGATTCCTGGAAGGGCTTATCCAAGACCATACCTCTATCTTTTGTATGGGCCTTCGGGATATAGTCTTGACTCCCCTGAGAACTCCGAGGACCCTTTTTTTGCTTTTTTCTCTCTGAAGGAATTCTCTGTTGGGGTTTTTTGAGGGATTTGTCTGGGATCTGTCCCTCTTCAAAGCAGGACTCCCTTCATCATCAGCCTCCTCTGACTTTGAGGCTAGGTCCCTTGAATCAGAGTCCACCTCCGTCAGGGGAGCATGGAGCTTCTTTTTCACCAGCCTCTTTTTCTTGGCTGGGCAGCCAGAGGCATGATGATCCCCCAGGGAGGCAAAGTTCATCTCCTACGCCGAGGAGTTGTCCTGCTCCGCCCCCGAGGCCTCAGAATTCAGGGAGCTGGTTTTGGTGCATTTTGCTTTCTTTTTCACCTCCAGGGTAGGGCCTCCCTTGCAAGGTTTTGGTTTTACTGGTAAGGTGGGGGTAGGGCGCTTTCTGACCCGCTTTTTTGGTGGGGGCTTGGGGTTTCTAATGTCCCTCAGCGATAAAAGTATCTCCTGTAGGGCTGCCAGGTGGGCATCGGGAAGCCCATGTTGGTGGGATCTTACTCGTTCTGCCGTCCCTCCTGGCTCTGTCCGTCCGCCATGCTGAGGGGGCACGCACCGTGGCTCAGGTGCAGCTGAGTTTGCTCTCAGCTGAGGGCTCCGCTCTCTCGCTGGCTTTGCAGGGGCCCAGAGGGCTTGCGTCGCTCACATGGGGGCCTGGGGATGGTCCGAGCGGGTTTGGCCCAGGCAGATGCAACGTTCCCTCCAAAGAGGGGTGGAGAAACAGGGGAGGCTGTCGCTCCGCCCTGGTCTCCTAGTAAGGCAATCTAGCCCTACTCAGTCCCACAGCTCGGGGACTAAAAGTCCTGGAGGCAGACAACAGACTGGAGCTCTGGGGGTAGATCCCTCCACGCATGCTCCAAAAAGCTTATTCTGCCTCCTGCTGCTCATCACAGCAGGGATCTACTCTGGTGTCCTCAGCTGGATGTCCAGAAGTGCTCCCCGAGAATGGAATGTTCACTGGACTTAGTTTCATTATTTTAGTTCTGCTGTAATCTACAAGCAACAACTCTGCATCTATTTGCCTTCCACTTGCATGCTTAAAAAAGCTGCAGAATAAGAATTGGAGAAAAAGATGTGGTTGTTGTGACCTCCACATGTAACATGGTCATCACCTCCAGCTGGCTGCACCTTTAAGGTTGAGAATCTCTGACAAATAATAAATTTACAGTAACTAGGGTGTTATCTTTATGCCAGCTTTCTAACTCAAGTCACATCTGGCAGTCCACTGTATCACTTTGGAAAATCACAAACTAGAAGTTTTATGTCAAAAGAGATCAAGATAAACCCATAAAAATGATAGTTTGCATATATTTTAAAGACTGAATGCAAGTGCAACTAACCTTCTTTAGCACCCTCAAAATTTTTCAAAGCAAAGCGTGCAGCTCCTCTTCTAGCATAAGCCTTTGTATAGTTCTTATTTAGTGCAAGTGCCAAATTGCAGTCGGATTCAGCAACAGCATACCTACAAAAATACATAATTTAAAATTGAGATATGGTTTAAAAACACCAAACATATTAATTATGTTCATAATTCTGTAATTATGTTACAGCTAACTTAATTTATTGGCCTTTCATGCTTAAAAACGGGTCATTTTCAGGGAACAAGCAGTATTTGCCAAAGTAAAAATGGTAGTAGAAAAAGTGGATTCTGGAATTTCAGATGTGCCCTTGTGGAACTGCTTCTCTTGAAGGAAATGGGCGAGGGGGTAGCAGATTGGCATTTCCCCTTGCAAGTCTCTTGGAGACCTAAAGAAACCACAGAAAATCCTACCCAGATTGCACTGTGTTTAAAAGAGTCCAGATCCTGCACACAAAAGATGATGGCAGCTCAGGTAAGATGGTACAAGAGGGAAATACTTGTGCTTTTCTACTCTTTGATTTGTCTCATGCCACACACAGCATGCCACACACAGCATGTGACAACACAGCACATGAACAAGTTCTCCAGATGCCAGAGTGCTAAATAGTAAGGAAGACCCTATTCTCTCTGTGGGGAAAAAGGAGGCCCTGAAAAAACTGCTTGCAAACTTGAGTGCCCCAGAGATGAGTGGCGGGAACTTTCCCTTCCGCCCCACCTCCCCCTCTTAACTGCAAAAGGGAAGAGGGAACTAGCAACTTGAAGCTGTGGAAGTAGAACGAAGTCGACAGACTCTCTGGCATGGAACAAAACAACAACAAATTTAATTCTGTTTCAAATGCTACAAGACAACTGAAGATATACTGTAACAGGCCCCTACACCCAAGAATACATTTATGGCTACAGATCAAAACAAAATACTTATTTCTAAAACTAAAATAAAATTACAGCACATGTCTTACTTTTTCATTCTATAGAAAGCAGATGCTCTGTTTGTGGGCAAGACTGGATTGTATGGATCAGCATTCATCCCTTTTGTGTAACATTCTATTGCTTCATTGTAGTTTCCTTGTTTAAAGTAATTATTTCCCTGGTGAAAAAAATGTTTTTCTTTTAGTTTTCACTATATTTCTGTTCTTTATACCTCATAATATAACACCATAGTGCAAGGCCTTGGGTTATACATTTCAATTTAATAGCAACCCTAAGGATTTCTTTAACCTAGCACTGGTTACTTACAAAACTTATAGGATACAGAACTCTTTCCAAACATCTCCTATATTCAACCATTTTTATCACCCTCTTCTTAGTACACTTCACTGCTACAAGAATCAATGATGACAAATGAAGAAAATTTCAATTGAACAGATTATTGTAGATTTCAAACATTAAATGCATTAGGTTATGGTATTCTTTACCTTTTATGTTCAAGTTACCATATTGGCCCTTTTCACATGAGATGGGTCCACGCATGCCCATAGAGATCCACTGAATGGGTGCCGCCTGTGTGACCACAGTGGCGGGGTACATTCATGCTCGCATGCTACATCCATCTCCCCCCACAGCCCACGCACAGAGCAACCAGCAAAAATGCCGGTTGCTCCATTCGTGGAGGTGGGGGTGCACCAGTTGTATTACACAACTGCTTAATACAACTACACAAGTACTACTTGTATTAACCACAGCCTTTTCTGTGAATGAGAAGGAACCTCAGACGTTTCCCCCAAAATTATGTTTTCTACCACTAACGTTCCATAATTAATTCACAAATCTTAAAAAAATTCCCTACAGAAATAGAAAAGAGGTCAGTGCAAAATCTTCTGAAAGTTCAGAGCAGAATTCAGATGGAATTAGTGTATGTTTGAACAAGATATTTGATCAGGCAGAAAGCAAAGATGCAAATATAAACCTATAAGGGTACTATGAATTACCACAAACAAAATCAGCAGTTAGCAACTAGCCCATACATGCTCCATCAGGCAAGAGGGACTTTGCATCTAGGTATGAATATTTAAGACACCAAACTTCGTGAAAGATAGGCCGTTTTCACACAGACAGCCCCACCCACCTCTGGGTGTCCTGGCGGATGTACAGGGGGTGGGGGGTGTCCGTGTAAACAGGCTGGCGGTGGGGGGGGATGGGTGTGCGCCCATGTAAACACCACAGGCGGTGGGTGTGCGTGCGCGCTTCTGGTGCACACCCATCACCCACTCATGGGGTCATCTGGAAAACCAGGAGGCCCGATGGGTGTGTGTTTGTGTAAAGGGGCACACCCCCACCTCCACCCACCGTGCGAGCACACCCATTCCCCCCACCCACCCCTGTCCATGTGAAAACGGTCATAGATAACACATATGCTATTTTCCCCCTCAAGAGATTACTCAGAGAGAACTGCCAGTTATGGTAGATATCAGATGAACACAGCATCTTAACTTCTAAGAGGCAACAGGATTGTACAGATATTAGTAGCTCGAAATTAAGTGACATGGTAAGAAAAAAGTGTAGCCTCTTTATCAAGACAAGGTGGTATACTAACAGATTTGTTGGCTATGAAAGCTTATATATTTTTAAATCCAGGTTATTAGCAAGTAATTGCCATCAGATGCCTGTGCAGTCACATGATAGTGTGTTAATTGAACAGATGTTCATATTTCAAATGCTGATGGACTGGTATTCACATCAGAAGTTCTTATTATAATTGTTAGCCTTTTGAAATCAACGAAACTTATATGGACATAGAGACTTCATCATTCACTTATCCAGAACAAGGTTGAGGAATATCGGGTAACTGGCGGAGAATAGAGAACACTGATGTTTTCAGGGATGCACATATTTTATAGATCAAGTAGTTCAAGTTTCAGTAAGATATCATCTTAAAAAGGGAAGACTAATCTTCAAACCACTTACTCTCCAATGGGCTCACTGAATGCCTACTCTGGAGTAAGTGGCTTGAGGATTGCAGTCAAGATGTCTCAAACAGTGAAATGTTCACACTAAAAATATTCTAAATCATGGTCCTTGAAAATATGAATAACTTATTACAGTCTTAATGGGGGATGAAGCATATAGGTACAACGTCTAAATATCATATATAAAAGAGCCATTTATATTACAATAACCTTTTCTTTCTCAGCAAGAGCTTTTTTTGTATCTATGTGAATTCCATCTTCTTCCGAATCGGATTCTGGAGATACTGAATCATGGGTGCTGTCGCCTTTATCAAGTTCTTCAAGTATTCTGTCCTAAATCAAAGTTAAGTTTGTTATGAGTAAAAGAAATTGCCCAACAGGGTTAATTACAATTAAACACTAGGTATTAAGGGAGATTTAGAATGCACCATTCACCACACGCATTTTAATCTTTGCTGAGATATCAGCAAATTGAGACGACAACACTCGAATCCAATCATAAGGAAGTGGATCAGTTACTTTTAAAACAGTAGTTACAGGCTACAGAAATGTCATGAACAAGTTTATGTAGGATGTGTTGATAAGGGTATGTTCAGCTTGGAATTCATTTTATTAAAGACTATCAAAATTACACTAAAATAATTCACACCTACCATATTTAAGATACAAATAATCTTATTTCAAATCACTTTAAGAACCTTAATGTTATCAGCTACATAACCTAAAATTAAGCATACATTCTGAAAGGATTAACTTACTACATCAAGCTTGCCCCATGCCTCATAATCATAAGATTTTATCTTGTTTTTTTTGTTTTCCTCTGTAGTTTTCTTAGAAGGTGTTTTAGTTTTGCTTTTCTTTTTCTTAGATGCCTCATTCCTAATAGGTGGTAATTTCTAAACAGAAAAAACATTTATAATACAAACATATTTTAATGATTTAGCATCGCAGAAGTTCCATAACTCACGTACTATATAGAGAAAAAAAACTGGGGGTTGGGGGAAGAGTCTTAATATACAAAAGAGATGGAGCACAGCAACTGACTGGTAGTATAACCTTAGACTGTTTGCAAACATCGGAACCCAACTCCTTTTAGGATCACAACCTAGAAAAAAAATACTTACAACTTTAATTTAGGTTTCAGAGTTCTTGAGTCCAAGGAAACATAAGTGTTTCTCAGGCAATACTACACTATGTAGCACACAAGATTCTATAGCTGTGATCCATGGTTTTTGACAGCACTGATACACAATCTGATAATTGGCTTCCTCACAAGCAGTATGATTAACTGTGTCAGACTGCAACGCACACACATGATGGCCCTATCCTGAAGAGACTTGATTTCAAGTGAGATTATGTGCAGAAGTAAAGCTAAGTTCTTGCAGAGGTGTTGTAGAGTTGGGATCAAGATTTTGACTCTGGTTAAACTCCTGGGTGTTAACATATATCCATTCAGATATCAGTCCCACCCAGGGAGGGGACAGCTTCCCCCGGCCGGGGTAAGCTTCAGCCGAGGGAACATTTCTCCCCCGGCCGGGGAGGGGAGGTAGGGAGCAACATGCAGGTGCCTGGCCACACCCCCATGCTGCTGCCGTCACCCCGCCATGACTGAGTGCCATGGCAACCCCCCACGCTGGGAGGTGCTGGGGCTAGGAACATATGTTCCTGCTCAGTTCCACCCACTTAAGCTCAGCTGGGTGATTGCTGGGCCAACTTTATTCCAGGCCCAGCTTCCACCCTGTGCAGGGTTTGTACAGGGCCCACATCTGGCAGGTCCAGAACAAATATGACAATGCGACACTGACCAGGCAAGCCCTACTGGCTCTGTGTCATATTTGTTAACACACACTGTGGCTTGGAAATCTTAATTCAATGGTCAAGCCTAAATAAGTTTTGGATAGGTTGAATAAAGATAAGCAGAGTTTTTAATAAGTATATTCAAGCCCTAATAATTCAATGTGATAGCTCCACAATTCTATGCATGCTTTCTTTCCTCTAAAGGATTGGAAAAGTTACTATGCTGTTTTATACCAACAGTAATTGCTTCTACATAGAAAACTATACAGCTCAATACACTTTAGTGATTGCTACTCTTTCACAGCTTCACACTGAATTAACCATTTAATTTTATTAGAAGGCCGAATCCTGTCTGCCCTACTCTTGCAGTAGACACAAGGGAGACAGGAAGATGACCTAAATGAGTATGGCTAGTAGAATTTGGTCTTTTCAATACATTTGTTGTGGCTAAAAAGCATTTACTTAAAAGAAAGCCAAAGAATCTCATCTTTTTGTGTTATCCTTGAAGAACAGCATTACTATACCTAAAAACCAACTACACACTAGAATTAAACAAGGAACTAACTTATTTTCACTTGTACTCATGAGAACAAGAAAAAAGGAACAAACAAGAAGCAAATTATTAAATACATGGATAGTTATGTTAATACTAATAACAGATCTTTAAAAGTACCTCCTCTGGGAAACCACTTTGATTCTTTAATTCAGAATCCCTCTCCTTCATCTCCTCTTCCCAGCTTTCTAATTCCCTCATAAAATCTTGCAGCTCTTCAGCATTTTGTCTCATTTGCAGTTGCAACTCCACTGCCTTATTTGGTGAAGTCATTGTTATCTAGGGAGTTTGGGAACATCCAGGTTTCTGATAAGAAAGAAACACTTTGAATAATGGGAGATAGTTTAATTAAAAATAGAAGGAAAAAAATAAAATCATTTCGGAACTCACTGTGCGAGACTCACACTGACAACAGAAAATGTTAATTATATAATTATTTTAAGAGTAAAACACAGTGCTTCTAGAACAGGAAGAAGACTTAAAACTACTCATCTATAAAACAAAATCATTTAATAAACACTCACAATTGAGGATTAATCATATGGTGCAACAAGAAGGTAGCCAGCAGGTGAGAACCATAGCTCTGATCTTACAAAGACTTATGCACAAGGTATTTTTATTTATATAGCACTAGCAAAATGTCTGGTATTGAAAAAACATGAATGGGGATTTCTGCCCCAAGGAGATTACAATCTAAGGGGAGACAATGGAGAGGAAGGAAAAGGAGAGACAAATACATTCATGGAGTTGATAAGCCTCAGGTGCAAATGCTTAGTTTGGTTACAGGGGAGAAGGGAACACCAAATAATAGAACAGCACAAGGAGCATCAGTGAGGAATCTGAGGCAAAGAAGTGAGAGAAAACCTGATAGAAGAGGTAGGTTTTTAGGAGAGAGGGAGGGACCAGAGTGCATTTGTTCAAGGAGGGAGTTCCAAGCATAGGGGGCAGCATGGAAAAAGGGGTGAAGACAGCTTCAGAAATGGAAGTGTCTGGAGCAGGGGAAAAGTGAAGTTCTTGTATGGGAACAAGGCATAAAACAAGGGTAGAAAGATAGGGAGGAGCCAAGGCCATTAAAAGCCTTGAAGGTGAAATGAAGGCTTCACCTTCATTTGTGGTGCTTACAGTGTTGGACGCAAAGGGAGAGAGGGAGCAAACGACTGAACATGATCAAGGCAACTGGTGAGGTGGATGACTTTGGGTAATTTCAGACATTACGGGATCACGGACAACCACAGTGAATACCCTGTGGTGGCCGTGATTCCCGTAACATTTATTTGGTTCCCACCAGATGTTCACCACAGTGAGCCACTGGCGGGAATTAAACTAACCACGATTCTGGACCTCTGGCCGCCCAGAGGCCCAGAATCGTGGTTAGCAGAGTCACGATGCATGATGGGCCAAATCTAACATCTGTTACATTTGGTCCATCCCGGATCGTGGTCCCGGCCACAATCTGGGATCAGGCGCAGCGGCCGGATTGACCACTGCGCGCGCCCGCCTGATCCCCAGAGAGAATCAAGGCCAGCATGTCTAAAGCACATCCCCGCCCTAATCCCCAGAGAGAATCAGGCCGGCACATCTAAAGGACGGACAGCCCGATTCCTGAACGGGATCCGAAACCTGGTCCGTGATTTGAGTGTGGCGGGCCTCCGGGCCCGCCACGTCTAAAATTACCCTTTGACAGTGGAGTTCCAAAGAGAAGTGAGAGAATCAAGAAGAGAGTGAGGAAGGCCAGCAAAAAGGAGGGCAAGGTGAGAGATGACTAGAGCATAGGCTAGTGTTTAGGCAATGGGAACAGTAAGGAAGGGCTGGATTTCAGGAATGTTATATAAATAAGTGACAGACTTTGGGACAGACTGACTATGAGGTACAACGGAGAGGAAGAAGCCTGGAATTCACCTTCGTCATGTGCCTAGGGGTCAGGCTAGATGGTGACACCAGCAATGGAAAAAGAGGGAGAGGAAGATTTAGGGAGGAAGATGAGGAATTCAGTCTTGAACATATTAAGCTTGAGCTGAGGATGTGACATTCAATTAGAGATGCAAGAAACACTGTCAGTGATGTAAGACTGGACGGAGGAGAGAATGGGGTTGGAGAGATAGAGCTGATGTCATCAGTATGCATCAGTCCAAGAACAGCATGAATTGAAATAAGACAAGACGACAGCCAAGCCTTGGGGAACTCTGACTGAGCGGAGACAATTAAAAATAGGAAGAGAATCAGCTGCTTTCAGACTCTACAGGGAAAGGTTGGGAACGTTCACAATTGCGACTGCAGCTCTCTAATTGCGAGGATTAGGGCCTGTCAGAATGCATTAATCCCCTTTTGGCACACGAGAACACCCGCCCTTGTAAAGGCCACATTTGAGGACCTGGTTATGCACAGGTGTTCTCATGAGCTGAAAGAGGATTAGTGCATTTTGACAGGTGCTAATCCTCACAAGTAGAGGGCGGCGACTGCAAAAGTTCCCACCCCTCCCTGTAGCATCTGAAAGCAGTCTAAGGGTGTTTTTACAGGAGACACCCCTCACGCATGGACACTCATCATCCATGTACGGGATGTGTCATTTGAATAGATTATGGGGATGGGTACTCCCATGACCCACGCACTGCCCACCTCCTCCACACACACACGGAGCACTCTGGGAAAATTTGATGTGCACCGTGTGGGGATGAGGTGGGCATTGCGCTGCTTGTATGAAGTCCCCCCCCACACACAGCACCCACCCTATGTAAGGACCGTGGTACCCCCACCAAACACCCTATCTCAGAAACGAAGGAAGCAAAGAGAATCAAAGAAGAAGGTGTGACTTACAGCGTCAAAGGTGGCAGGACAGCATCAAAGACTGAGCAGGATGAGGCTGCAACAGAGGCTTTTAGACTTGGCTGTGAAGGGGTATGATTTTGATGATAACTGATTCAGGAAGTCTAAGAAAGATCAAAATAGTTGGATCACTCACAGCGTTAAAGTTACCGACAGGTTCTCATAACATATTTAGCATGTGCTAGCNGCGCGCTTCTGGTGCACACCCATCACCCACTCATGGGGTCATCTGGAAAACCAGGAGGCCCGATGGGTGTGTGTTTGTGTAAAGGGGCACACCCCTGTCTCTTATACACATCTAGATGTGTATACTAATCCTCACAAGTAGAGGGCGGCGACTGCAAAAGTTCCCACCCCTCCCTGTAGCATCTGAAAGCAGTCTAAGGGTGTTTTTACAGGAGACACCCCTCACGCATGGACACTCATCATCCATGTACGGGATGTGTCATTTGAATAGATTATGGGGATGGGTACTCCCATGACCCACGCACTGCCCACCTCCTCCACACACACACGGAGCACTCTGGGAAAATTTGATGTGCACCGTGTGGGGATGAGGTGGGCATTGCGCTGCTTGTATGAAGTCCCCCCCCACACACAGCACCCACCCTATGCAAGGACCGTGGTACCCCCACCAAACACCCTATCTCAGAAACGAAGGAAGCAAAGAGAATCAAAGAAGAAGGTGTGACTTACAGCGTCAAAGGTGGCAGGACAGCATCAAAGACTGAGCAGGATGAGGCTGCAACAGAGGCTTTTAGACTTGGCTGTGAAGGGGTATGATTTTGATGATAACAGATTCAGGAAGTCTAAGAAAGATCAAAATAGTTGGATCACTCACAGCGTTAAAGTTACCGACAGGTTCTCATAACATATTTAGCATGTGCTAGCGCTAGCACTTATGCAAGTCCCACTGAAATGAACGGAACTCACAAACCATGCTAACCGTTAGGGCACAAACTATCTTGCCACATGATCTCACTGGCAGAAAAATAAATAAATCTGGAAGGACACAGACTTAATTTTGTAGGAAGATAGCTATTTCTGCATTAGTTCAACCAAATTACTCATGTAGACCCTGTTGTCACTGAGAATGCCAATACACAGTGTAAGAAGCATATTCTAGTGAAGCATGGGATGATTTAAGAAGTCTGTTCCCAATTCCCGATAGCATATCCAAAAAAATTAACAAGCTCTATTTATATTTTTAGTTGTCATTATTAACTAGTTTATAATTAAATTAGAATAATAATCACCTCTAATTATTATTATTAGATTACTTATTACTACTATAAGCCACCCTGAGCCTTCCAGGGAAAAGCAGGGTATACATTTTAATGAATGAATAGCAAGTTTGTGTTTATGTACGTGATGGGATATTTGGGCTGGAAAGTTTTATGATATGAAATTGAAATTATGCAAGATACGATACATTCCAACTAACCGGGGACTAGTTTTTGTACACAAATATGTACACTTGTATAATTAAAAATAAAAACATGACAGAAGCATTGTGTGTATATACAGTTGTAAAAAGCAAAACAAAAATCTTGAGAATATACACCACTAAGACACCCTCTTTACTTCAGAAAAAATGGGCAAAGAAGCAGAGGCTTCAGTCCTTAGCCACTGACTTCACTGGAAGTTTCACTATTTACTTCAATGGGTTCAGGATGACAGANGACTGGCCAGCTGCAATCTAGTGGTCTGTTTCAAATGTTGGATTTTGAAGTGATACACAAGACTGAACAGGTAATTAGAAGAGAAGGTAGCTGGCTCCTTCAATCACAGGTTAGGACTGAGACTTACGTGGTGATTTCCAAAGTGCCATCTGCCCTCCTGGGGTAAAAATTAGCCACTAGATACAGATTAGCTCCCATTATATTATATTCATGGGCTATGATCTACAGGTCACACACTCCAGATTATTGCCACCAGATTCCAATGGGGCTTTTCTGGATTAAATGGTTGTTGGGATAGTAGTGGCCACGGTGTATATACATTGACTGACTCCGACCTTAACTAAAATTTACGGTTGTAGGGAAGACTCTACATAACTGTTAAGATGGAGTTGGGGAAAGCAGCAGTGCTCTCCTGATGATCAAAGACAAGTGCGGCGCAGAAAGGGAGTCAAGAGGAGCGGGACGGGCTATAATAAGGATCAAGAGAGAACAGGTATGAAAAAAGCCCAACACCACCGGGGGGGGAAGCAGCGAAACGGCCACACCATGACTTTAGTCCCTCTTGGGGCACCAGCCCCTTCCCCCTTTTGAGATCCACGGGGCTGTTTAAGCCGCCACGCTTCCCGGCTTCTGTGCTCAAGGACCGAGGAGAACAGCTCAGAAACAAGACGCAGAGGCCCTGTGCTCAGCAAGCAGCTGAAAGAGCCTCCCGTTCATCCCTGCCCTGACGCTCACAACCCAGACTCGCCCCCGGCCACTCCAACAGCATAAAGCCCCCACGTTAAATGCTACGTTCCCTCCCGGCCTAACCCCCCGGTCTCACCTGTGCCTGGTCCCGCCTCCTGCTCCCGCCGAGCTCCCCAGTTCTCCTCTACCCACAATGCCACGCGGGGACTCGTGACGTCCTTAGGGCAACTGTGGGGGGCGTAGGGTGAAATACGGCTATGAATGAGTAGCTAGTACTATGATACTACTGAGCATGCCCAGTAGCGGTTACTGACGCCACCTTCCCTTATTTTGCCCTCAGTTGCTATGACTTCAGTTGCTATGATCAATACACCCCTTCAAAATGTGTGTGGGAGGAGTCTACTGCAGAAAAAAAATGAGCTAGGATTATGAAGGGGTCACCTTATAATTAGATCAGGTTAAACCATATGAGGGAAAGAGTGAGTATATATATTGCTGAGAAAAATCAGAAACTGTAGGAGCTGCGGATAGGCTGTATAAACTGAGCATGTTCAGTGTCTCCCACCGTAGCCACTGCCCTTGTCCTGCCCTCACTTGCTGAGAACTATTCATATCCTGGCCAATAAAACTGAGCAGGAACTAAGTGGCGGATAAAGTATGTCTGCTCATCATGGCTGAATAAAGGGAAAGTGACAGTGGGGTTTAGCAAGGTCTATCTCGGTGAACAGACACACAGTTTTAATTGCCCTGAAAAACTGCTGCGTTCACACTTGGTCGGCTTCTGAAAATGGCTGACGTTGGTTCTCAACTGTAAACACGAAGTAATGCTAATTTGCCACGTTTCTCCTGGTGCAACAGTCTGTAAACTAGGGAGAGAGGAGGAAAGGGGGGTCCCGGGTAGCAAAATGTCACAAGCAGGAATTTTTAACAGAAGGGAGCAGTGAGAAAATAGTACCCGTGAGAAAGTTCATCCAGGATCTCCCTGGTCCCAAAGCACTCACAGGTTTATGCGATCTAAATCTTGCATGCTGCTCCTCCTGTCTCTTACTCCCCTTGGGATCAGGCATGTACGTGCCTCTGCTGATTTTTGATGTCACGTTTTGCACAAACTCCGATGACCTGAGGTCGTATCTTTTCCCCACTTCCTAGTTCCCCCACTTGGGATATTGGAACAGAAAGTGACTCTTTGGGCGCGATCTCCATCTGTTAACATCAAAGGGAGAGGGAGTTGAACCATGGCCTTGCAGGTCAAGGACAGTATCTACAGTGGGAGGCACTGAGCATGCTCAGTTTATGTAGCATAGCTACAGCTCCTACACCCTGTTCCTGATTTTTCTCAATAAAAAATATACCTCCCCCATCTCCCCGCATTCTCTGGTTGTACCGTGTCGCTGCATAATCCCACCCCTTCTCTTCCTGCAATAGTCCCCTCCCACACACATTGTGAATGGATGTATTCATGGATCGCAGCAACTAAGGGCAAGGTAGGAGGAAATGGCTTCAGCAACTAAGACTGGGCATGCTCAGATGATGAGCCTGCTCAATAGTAGCATGCATGCCCCTTCCTCATCATCCCCAGCAGGCTGAAGGGCATGTGAGTGTCCTGCTAGCGCTACTGAGACTTCCAGGACGCACTGCTGGGGGCGTGGAGCCGCTTCAATGGCCATGGGGGGACATCCTCCGGGGAGCCCCACGGTGGCCGAGGAGGAGGAGGAGGATTACGGCTACAATCTCTTCTCGGAGCGGCGCCGGGAGGGAAAGCAGAAGCGGGGCTTCATGAGTCAGAGTCTCTACACGGTCCACTTCAAGTGCCGGAACATGCTGCGCTGCACCCTAGCCGACAGTGAGCACAGGGACGGGGAGGAGGGCATGAATCTGGGGATTCCTCCCCTTTTACTAAAGTGCTGGCTACCCGCGGGTGGGCACGTATCCAGGAGCGAGAGCACCTCCTCCAGCGAGACCCTGCGCTCGGGGATGGAATTATGAATGCCCCCACCTGTCGCAGGCCGGAATCCGGAATGGGTCTCCCAGGGCCCAACCCCCAAGGGAGATCTGAAGGGTCTGTTCCTCCTTTGTGCTTTAGCAGCCCCTGCTGCAGGTTTTCAGGGTAGTGAGTTTAATGAGGCAACGTTCACAGGAACAGACCGATTTCCCCAGAGCTGCTTACTCTGGTGGTAATAAATCTACGCTGCAAATGTTCACAGGATGCGGAGATCCAGAAACCCCTTACTCTGTAGCTGCTGCTTTTGTTGATTGCTCAAGGAAAGGTTTCCCAGATAGGCGATGATTGTGTGAAAGTTCATACTTTAATTAACTCAGTTTCTTTGTCTGGATCACTACCCTCTGGTGGTAATCTACTCTGAAGTATTTACTCTTTAGTCCAGACTACATAGCCCAGCCCACATTCCAATGACCTGTTAATTCATTCTTGTTGGGCATTATATTTTTATTCCTGAAGCATTCACACAGAGTGCTAAACTGACATCATTCAGGAGTAGAAGTATGTACTGTTGAAAAATCAGGAGTAGGAGCTCCCTCCTCCATTTGTAACTGTGTGAACACTTTCCAGTGCTCACTTATGACTGACAACAGTTCAGTGACCATTATGTCTCTGCTAGTGGGGAAACTGAAGGAATACTACTTCAGTTTATGCCGTTCATCTGTACGTTAATAACGTGGTGTAGTTATTTCAATTTAATTTAATCAAAATAACTACTTTGGTTTACGCTGTTCCTCTGAATGCAACCAAAATGGTGAGTAATTAAATCAAAGAAGGTATTTCAGTTTACCTATTTTGTCAGAACATGACCCCAGACAGGAATCATCCCTGACTGCTTTAAATGCTTTGTTAGTGTGAACAAAGCAGACTTAAAGTGAGTTAAGGGGTAATTAATAGTGTTTCTGTGATTGAACCACCATGTGGTTCCCCCACCCTCCATTTCCCAGTAGATGCTTGCAAAGACATTAGAGGTGCAATCCTTTATCTATTAAAGCCACTAGGAGTGGAGCCATTTATTTTAATGATTGGAGAATTGCATCTGGGGGTGGTTGTGGAAACTACAATGAAATCCACAGCACAGTGCGCAGCAGCAGTCAAAAAAGCAAACAGAATGTTAGGAATTATTTGGAAGGGGATAGAGAATAAAATTGAGGATGTCATAAGGCCTCTATACAAAACAATGGTGCGACAGCACCTGGAATATTGTGTGCAGTTCTGGTAGCTCCATCTCAAAAAAGACGTAGCTGAACTAGAAAAGGTACAGAGAAGGGCAACAAAAATGATCAAGGGCATGGAAGGGCTCCTGTATGAAGAGAGGCTTGGTAGGTTGTGGACATTCAGTTTGGAGAAGAGATGACTGAGAGAAGATATGATAGAGATCTATAAAATCATGAGTGATGTAGAACTAATAAACAAGGAGCAGTTATTTACCCTCTCAGCTAGTACTACATGAAGCTCATGGGTGGAATGTTTAAAACAAATAAAAGAAAATATTTTTTCACTCAGCGTATAGTTGGGTTGTGGAATCTACTGCCAGAGGCTGTGGTAAGGGCCAGTACTATAGCTGAGTTTAAAAGAGGTTTGGACAAGTTTCTGGCAGATAGGTCCATTAGCAGCTATTAGCCAGACAGGATCAGGGAACATGACGGGAGCTGGGGGAAAACAACTGGGAATGGATCCCCCATTGTGACCTGTTGGGTGTTTCTACCAAACCGCTGTGATTGGCCACTGTCAGAGACAGGATGCTGGGCTAGATGGACCATTGGTCTGACCCAGTATGGCACTTCTTATGTTCTTAAAGTTGTAATGCTCAGACCGCTTATTTCAGAGCAGTCTTGCCCTGAAGTGACTGGCATGAGGATGGCAGCCTCAGGATTGTTTTGCTTGCTGCATGTTTCCTTTTATGTTTTTGTTTTAATTCTCCTGTAATCAAACACGTGCCTGCACCTTTTGGAAGAGCCTTCCGCATTTGGTGACTTTGGACTGTGGTTTCTAGGTTTGGTTAGTTTTGAACTCGGACCAACAGTATTAATATATTGTAGCCAAAGGTCTTCAAATGTATGATATTTTAGTAAGTATCTACATAGTTATTGTTGTCCTGATAACACTAAAAGCCTTGAAGTTATGAAATCCATATTAACTTTCTGCTTTTAATCCTGCTGCTACCAGTTTAAGATGTGTTCCTATTCTCTGTCTAGTAGCAGGATTTCCAACTCGAGATGTTCAGACATCACTGTTCGCTATGGTGAACTTCTAACAAATACATTTTTGTTTTTTTTTATTTGGCTTGTGATTTATGAGCCAGTAGTAGACTACACAAGAGAAACAATTACAAGCTTTTGATTTCATTCTTGAAAACATGCATGTGGACTCACTGATTTCAATGAGACTACAGGCACGTAAGTGTGTTCAGGTTCCAAATGTTTGTTTTAGCATAGATCGGAATTTATTATGATGATTTCTTGTTCTTTAACAGCATAATAGATTATTTTAATATTGTTTTTAAATGCCTGACATCTGATTTCCCCCCCCCCTTTGGTCCCCTCCCAACTTGTTTTTTTCCCCTCCCACATCCTCCCCCAGCACCCAAGTCATTGCCGCCTTATATATACCTGCCCTGTATTTGCTCAGTCTAGAATATATAGTTATGTCTGAAGAAGGGCCCGGTGTGGCCCAGAAGCTTGCATGCTCTCACCAACTGGAGTTGGGTTAATGAAACATACCATCTGAACTATTTTGTCTCCAAACTTAATCTGTAACTAAAATGTGGGTTGCCAAAGGCAAAAATAGTATTTCAGGTACTCTGAAGCAAAGGCTCCCAATTTTTAGAGCAAAGGCTCCCAATTTTTAAAGCAAACACTGAAATTCTGTGGTCCCCCTCCAGAGATAGCTGTAGTACTGTAGGGGACCAAATCCACCTGCCTTACACAGTTACTGGCCAACCAGAAATGAGCATAAGCTGTGCTGCATCTCCAGCATGTGCCTGGCAAGCAACAAGAAATGTTGAGGGTTGATAATAGTCTGTTGGTCCCAAATGTCTGGGAACTGCTATATATTTTACAGCATAAAATCCTGAGGCTTTTGCAACTTTGAAAGTGCGGGAGCTGGCTTGGGGTAAAGTTGGATGTTTCTCTTAATGCCCCCCTCTGTAAAATGTTGCTAGATATTTTTGAGCTATTGTCTTAATACTCCACTTTCTAATTAATCTCCCCTCACTTTCCATATCTTCTCATAATAAGCAATCGAATCCCGGTCCAGAAAGTGAAGGAAATAATCACTCTTTCCAGCAGAAGCTCATTCTTATCATTTTGTTCTGCCCTGACAGATTGAGGGCATGTGCTGCCGTTAGTCTTTTTGTGTATTTCTGCTATTATTGCATTGAAATTGTGCTAGATTTTATATGAGACAAAAGGAATTGAAACCTCTATATAAGATAAATGACTTCAGTGTCCTCATTGAAGTCATAGGCTCACCTCCAATTGACTTTTAATAGGTGGTGATAATAGTCCAAATGATATTTGTATGCTCTTGACATTTTACTTTTACCTGAACAAGCACATTGCCTAGCCCCAGACCTGCTGACTTTTCATCAGGCTTGTAAAACCTGGCTGTTCTACCAGGCATTTGGTGGAGGGGACGGGTGAGGGAGGGATGGGATAGTGGGAC